>ONZK01001684.1:4937-29223 GCA_900322385.1 Pharnaceum exiguum | reverse complement strand
GATTACCTCCCATGAGAATGGTCAGTGGGTCATTTTACGGCTCTTAGCCTGTTCCAACTTTGGCATTTTGCCTGGATGTATAATTAGTTGCTTTTTTTCTGTATGAATATATATCTAAAGGAAAAGGTAATCAAATGCAGTTCGCCAGTACAATGAGACTATTCTCTTCATTTGATTGGAAGATGTCGAGATTCAGTATTCGTAAGTGAAGCCGGTCTTCGGTCAATCAGTCATCATGAGTCATACAAGTAAAATTATGATCACATTTGCTGTTATGATTGTTCATTGTCGGTGATCAAATTTTCTCTTCCATCTCAGTTTCAGATGCTCTCTGAACACAATGGCAATTGATCAATGATGAGATGTCGTTGATGGAAGCCCGAAGCTACTGCAGCATACACTAGGCTGTTTATCGGTTGCAGCCGACCAGTTTTCTCGGAGTTCATGATCGTACAAGCTTATGTCGAAAGCTCGCCAAATGTGACCGAGGCATGTGAATAATGATGGTTTAAGCCTTAAAAGGATAGGTAGGTCATCTTTTTTTTTCCCTTTTTCGTGATCACCCATAGGTCACAACTGACAGGGCAGGTCACAAATTTTCTGGCGGGGGCTGAAGAGTTAGAACATACGTTGTACTTCCACCTGCATTAGTTAGGTGATATTTTTTTTACGATGTATTTTTCCACAGGAAGAATAATTGTGTAATTGAAAGAAAAAAAGTGAACAACTACAATACGTTCCGCGCTTGTGCGCCAGTAAATACCTCTGACTTGCTCCCTCGGTTATCTTTCACTAGGGCACTTGTATACTTATACCTTTCATTGTTCTTCACTGGCCAATATGTTACCTCCTTCTATACACCTTCGAGTTTCTATGTATCGAAGTATTTAAGGTGATGTCCAGCAGTCCAGGCTCTTAGCTTAATTGGTGATATACTGATATAATTATGTGATAGGATCGGATGTACTAAGACACTTCTAACAATCCCCTCGCTCTACTAGGATATGATGGCCTAGTGTTGAGACTTAGTAGCTTTGTCATTTGAAGCTACTTGGCTTTTTTATATCGTTGTTTGACGTTCATTCGGAGACTCGGGAGTTGTTACTTGTTAGTACTTTGACTGTTTAAGTTACCACAGAAGTTTAACTTTACTGCATGATTTGGGTGTTGAAATGAATCGTACTTCAATTAAAAATAGTAGTTTAAGATTAGTCAATACATTTACTATTTGTCACAAATTCACCTGATATATGTTTACCTTTATGTGTCATTAAAGTGCATGATAATGTTGAAGTAAAACAAATACGAAAATTTCAGAGACAAACATCGCAAATTCTACTGTATGATTGAACTAGATAAGCTGATTCAGAGGACATCTGGTAATCTTCAATTTCAAAGAGTAAGAGCGCTATTAGTACAACTTTTCTGAGTTTCTGCTGTATTCACTTTACATATGAATGATCCATGTCGTGTGATGAGAATTCAAACTAGTCAATTTTCCAGTCACCGTGCGCCAGCAGTGGCGGAGCCAGAACTTTTGGTTTAGGGTGTCATATATAAATATTAAGGGTACAAAATGAAGAAAAATGGGTGTAAAATTTATTTTTTTATTTTTAAAAGACATTTTTTGTATTTTTCTTTTTCTTTGGAGGGTCATATGACCCCCCATTGATGACTGTGGCTCCGCCACTCGTGCCACAACATGATGTATGCACAACAGCACAAGTACATGGTCAAGAAGCAACGAATGATTTTTCTCATCAGAGGGGGAGTACCGAAGTGAGTAGACTGTACAGACAGGAAACGGCCAACAGATAACGTTTTCACGTTCGTGGACGTCTCTATCAAAAAGGATGAAGGAATATGGGCGTAACTTATTAATGCTAACTTTTTGTGCAAATCATTGATCCCTTTGCCAGTTTGGCTTGGCAACAATATCTGGCTAACCCCGGCCTCTGGCTCCTGCGTTATGGGAACTAGAAATTTGCAAATTTTGACCTCATACCCCTTATCTATAAACTATAGTAACTTTCTGTCAGAATGCTTGGATATCTTTCAATGAACAATATCCTCTCATTCATCGATCGGACCAGTCCTACTATTCCGAGATCAGTAAGGTGTTTTAAGTAATTAAGTTTGTTGTTTTAACTGGAAACAGTTTCCTAATTTTTCAAATTGGGATAAGGCTACGTACATCATACGCCGTCATTACCCCATCTGAGATAGGATTATACTGAGCTGTTGTTGTTGTTTTAAGTACGTTGTTTTAACCACTATTAGGCCGTGGTTAGCTCAGCCATGTCGATTCAGAACATAAGCTAAACCGTGTAATGAAGAAGGCAATCATCCAAAGTTAGGCCGCATGCTCAAACTAATGTTCTTACCCTCTTGACTTAATCGAACCGTCTCCCCTCAGGACTAGAGCAAGCTTTGGTAGGGGACTTAGCTTTGTCCCTTTATTCCCCGTAAGGGCCTAGTTCTCAAAAACAATTGTGCTAGACTGCTAGTTAAACTGCAGGCCATGACGGTTCTTTGGATTAATAAACAAGGCAAATAAATAAAGTCAATAAACTATACTCGTAGATGGGAGTGGAAATCAAAACACATCCGAAGTGGAGGCAGTCAATTATTATACATCAATTATATGCTTCATTAATTATTACACTCGTCCCAAAAGATACACAGCTATTGGGAGAGGAGATGCAAAGAGCTTGCGCTTTTGCTCTACTCCTTTTGTGACTAAATTCATAAGAACTGATTGCTAGAACAAGTCCAATCACACATCCTGTCATCTCCACTCACCCAGCTTTAAGAAAGAAACTACTTGCCATTCGTTTCTTCCACTTTTCCAATCCCTTTGTACATATCAAAGTAAGTTTACAAGCGATCATGGTAATACCATTAGCAAAAGCGCACATTAAAAATACTTAAAGCGCCCAAAAATATCTACTAATTGAAGCCTATTCGTTCGGCTTCTTCATGCATGACAACTTGGTTCTGATTCCTCCACTTCGTACCCCTCATCAGCAAGCCATTTTTCCTTGTACACATACCACTTAGCAAACAACAAATACACCAAGAAATTTAAGAAACTCATCCCGGCTAGCAACCAATAAAAGTAGTCTAGCCTCCCATGGTTCAAATTATCAGCTAACCACGGCTTGCTGTGAGTAATCTTGTGCACAATAGTGACAAGAAACGAGCTCAGGAAAAAACCTAGGGAAAGAGTGCTCAAGAATAGCCCTGTACTCATAGTCTTCATTCCCTTAGGACACTCCCTTAGGAAAAAATCGAGTTGCCCGATGTAAGTGAAGGCCTCCCCTGCTCCCACAAAGAAAAATTGTGGGATTAGCCAAAAAACGCTTAGTGGAACTATAGACCCCGGTTTGTCTGCTAAACCATCTTGTTTCACAACCCCTAAACGTTTAATTTCTACTAGAGACGCTGATACCATGGCCAATGCCGAGAATACAAGACCAACACCAATCCTCTGGAGAGGTGTGAGCCCTTGAGGGTTCTTGAGCAATTTTGCGGATATTGGTAGCACCACCCTATCATATATAGGTACCGTTAAGAGGATGCTGCCGACAAAGAAGACTGTGAGAGACGCAGCCGGAATTTGGAAAGATTTTCCAATGTGACGGTCCATGGTGGTAGCTTGCGAGACAGAAAAGGTTGTCATTTGGGCATAAATTGTCCAGAAAATTATAGTAGTAGCCCAGATTGGTAGCATTCTAATTACTAGTTTCACCTCTTCCACATCAGTGAGGGTTGAAATGCACCATTTGTTAACTTTCCTGACAACTGTTGGCATTTGAGGATCCTTTATTGCTGCTTTGTCCAGGAATCTGAACCAAAAAAAAAGGTCAATACAGGATTTACAGATGCTACTACATCATAAAATGTTAATTATAATATATACCAGAAGTAAATCGGGTTGATCACCTTTCAATATGATTAATATGCATATCTTTAAGAGCATACGGTAAAACATTATAGTCGACCCAAAAATATGCAAAAGCCACTGTTGTATCTAAAGGACATGCTCATTACTATTTTATTCTCCTTGCGTCCGTATAAAGCTGATTAAAGCTGCTGAACAGCAAGCTAACAAAATTGCAGACCAGAACTGCAGAACACCTGCCCTAAATGTGGAGATAAACGTTACTAATGCTCCTGCTCGCATATATTTGCGAGCAACTCGTGACCCATGAGGCCATGAGCTTGGTTCCCCATCTGGAGTTCGTTATCACTAGTACATACTTTTATTATGGTTATATACGGGTAAATTGTGAGGTACACCATGTGAACATGAGATTTATTAATTAAATGAGATGCTCAAACTTCTATCGTCATCTATGTTGGCATTTCTTGAGGCGAATTTGTGTACGCTTTAGGGACCATCAAGTCGTTGGAATAAAAAGGGAATGAAGTTTTGTCCTTTCACAATTTAGTTCATCAAAAGTTCTAGTTATGCTCGTATTACATTATTACCAAATGAACCAATTAAGATTGAGCTTCAATCCCCACTAGCTGGGAAACCTTATAAAAATGCAACTAAAAAAACCTTTACTAAATAAGCTAGTCACCAAGATTAGTGTGAAAAATATCTGGTTGCCTCTCAGTTTGTTTGATTAAGGAGTTTAAGTAATGATAAATAATGAAGTGCAATCAATCAAGGCAACAAAATTTTCAGGCTGGCTGGCCAATCAAAAGCTGGCTGTCCATAGACCACAATCATGGAGCACGGTCTGCCTTTGTCTTGCATAATTGGATACTACTGTTGATTAAAGAGGATCAAGACCAAAGACATTACCCCTCTCCCCACCCCAAATCAGATGGGTCAGCTTTACTGTTTAATTAGCTCCATTATCTGGATTGCCACCCAGCTAGTATCATACGTTAAAACATTCCCAGGATCAATCATGCTAAAATCTTGATGAGGACCATAAATTACGTCACGGACACAAAAATACTATCCTTTAAGGGCCCAATTCTAGATTACTATGGATCTCATCATGTGACCAATCGAACATGATCACTCGCATGTCTTTTCCTAGCCTCTTGGGACACCAGCTAACTTGTAACACATACTGAGTATATAATTGGGTTTTTAACAATAATGCATACCATTATTGTAAGAATCGTTGAGAAAACGGTACTTATGAGTCAAAAGATGCTTTAACAAGTTGTGGTATGATAATATCTAGAGAGTAGCACATAAGATTAGTGGGTATGGTTAATTTTTCAGCCGCAATATCTTTACAGAAATGTGATGTAGACCATAATGATGAAGTAAATACTAAATAGCTAAGGAAGGGGTTTGCACTTTGCAGTCACACAAAAGTAACTAAACACCACCTAACAGACATGTGTTATACAAATATGCCCAAGTAAAGCTTATCGAGATATAAAGGAAACAAATGATACGAGAAAACTGACCTGAATTGTTTGCTATGGGGCAACTTTTGCTTCTTCGTCTTACAACCATCAGCCAAATCATCGACATTGAAAAGGAGAGATGAGTCTGAGGGCAAGTCCATGTGCCTCTTCCTCCATGCAGCGACAAAAACAGCAGCAATTTGAGTCAATGGGCTGCCCACAAGCTTCTTGAACCGGTATCGTTTAGTACCACATAAAAATACCACAAGTGCTACCATGATTGCACAAGCACATATGCCATACCCCCATTGCCTACCCATGTTATCTTGGATGTATACCAAAACTGTCACGGCTGCTAGTGAACCTATGCTTATGAAGAAAAAGAACCAATTAAAGAACTTAGTCATTTGGACTCTCTCCCCCTTGTTAGTGTCATCAAACTGATCCGACCCGAAACCTGAAACGCTTGACTTTAGCCCGCCTGTCCCGAGGGCGGTCAGGTACAATGCTAGGTACAAAACCGCTAGTTGAGCCTCGGTGGCCGGGGAGCAAGTAGGTGAATTCGGTTTGCACGGCGGTGGACGGAGACTTGGGATCATGGTTGATACGGTCAACACAGCAACTCCCTAATTAGAGCAGGAAAATGAAGTCAAATCAGTCCCATTATTAATCAATAATATGATTTTATAATTGACCTCATGTCAATACATAACGATATCTCATCTAAAGAAGCTGCCATCGTCCATCCAATAATTGCCTTTTCATAATAATACAATAAAGATTAGTCTTTGCCATAGTCATGGCTAATCCTTCCACGGTTCCACCTAGGCCGCTAAGTGATTGATCACCTTAGAAATCGCCTTTAGCTATTGAATTATTGATGATAAAACATCTGTTTGATACTGTGATCATGTTACTTTCTAATTTCTATAGCATCCTATAAAGGAATTTTTTGAACTGGTTGACGTACTATATATTTACAAAGATCAAGGAATACCCTCAGCACAAATTAAAAAAATTGACGTTCGTTTTACAATGTCCTCTAAAAACCCACTACAAAACAAGGATCTTAATACTTCAATTAATTTAAGGATATATGTCTTCTTACCGATGCTTGCACTGCGGCAAAGATGGCAATCGTCAAATACCTGCCATTCGTCCAACCAACACAAAAGAAAAATTAGTAACTACTTTCTTGACCATAATGACCAACAACAGATTAAAAATCCACCGTTGCACACACAATAGGATATGTGAAACAGCACAACTTCAAAACCGTTTAGTAGTCTTAAAATTTCACACGTTATAATTATAACGGTATATATATGTCGATTACCATTAAAATTTAATAATTTTAATTATTTTGTATTTTGACACGGGTTATAACTAGTATCTTATGAAGCGTTGGGACTGACCGGCCGAGGAAAGTGTCAGCGACAAAGCCACCGAGAAGGCAAAGCATAAAAGACGCGCCCATAAAGTTCGTGACGGTGTTAGCAGCAGCCGCATTGCCCAAATGCATCACGCCCGTTATGTACGTAACCAAATTAACAGCTATACCAAGAGTTGTCAATCTCTCACATGCCTCGCCTCCTGCAAGTTCATATTATCATACAAGTAAAAAACAAAATAATTTTGCCAAACTAGCACAGGATGTCAGGACACTTGTAGTAGTAAAAAATAAAAAAAATAATTCTGCTTCCTTATCTCAAGCAAAATATCTTACACACTTGCTCATCCACTAGAAATGCGTTTTTAATTTTTATTTCTTTTACATGTATTAGCTCGTACTACGCATTTTTTCTGTTATGACAAAAGACAATTAGTTGTATTGCCGAAATGCTTAAAAAAATTGCACTCGTTATCCCTTTTATGAGTTTATCCCATTAAGAGACGTTTCTACCACAACACAAGAAAAACAAAAACATAGCCAAAAAAAAAAGGATTGGCTTAACAGTTACTTCTTTTAATATTTGATGAACACCTAACAGTTACTTTCAGTTAAGGAAAATGTTCACATACTAGTTTAAACAATATAATCAAGTGATCACGATTAATTACACGGGCTATAATTGCCATTGTCCAAGTATCAATACATAAACAATGGAATGGTATAGAAGAAAAGTTAGTTTAAGATAGAGGAGATAATGACCTAAGATCATAGCAGCACTTTTCCAGCCACCAGTAGTTGCTCTTTCAGCAGGACGGCCTTTAAAGTCCCATGCATCAAAAAGAAGATCATTTCCTGCTTCCATTTCGGTACTCTTATTACTCACAGGCAGAGCCATCGTTTTTGTTTCTTTTTCCCAACTACTTCTTGTGAGTTTAGAGAGTGTAGAGAAAAGGGAAGAGCGAGGGAAGATTTGGAGTTTTGTATATGCGATATGATGAGGGAGTGTAGCGGGTATATATAGGACCTTGTGGGAAGTTGTGTAACCACGTCTGAAAGTTACGTATTATAAAAAGGTCCGTAGTTAAACATAGGATAAATGCTTTCCCTTAGGATTATGTATACATGATCATAAAACTTGGAGCTTATTAGAACCGTCGATTGTGGTACCTTTTCGACACCTGTCTTTAGCAAGCCACATGTGATTTTCTCTTGAGAAAGGTCCATAAATAAAGTTTATAAGCGACATAACATTTGTTTGAGAAACATGGTCGGCATATTTTTCTTTTCCTTTCCTACCGTTTCGATTGTTACAATGATACTGATGATCGAGCCTTGGTCATTAGAAATATGCATGGTTGTAGATTCCTTATCTATGTTTGAGATCGAGCTAGTCACATTAGCGAGACAATCAATTACAGCATCGATTATAGTACATTATATTACACTGTGGTGTACGTGCCTTCTATTGGTGACCGATACATCGCAGATGAACTTTATCCCTACAACTTTGGTGAGTTGCAAGGAGTTGCAATCAAAGTTGTAGGGATAATCTTCTTGAAATTTTGCAAAGTTGTAAGGTGAGATATTCATAAAAATATCTCCCTTTACAACTCTTACATTTAATGCATGTGATTTATCATTGGTTCCATCAATTAGTTTTTATATTTTCAAATTTTATACCCATCTAAATTTTAAAAGAAATAAAATGTTTGGAAAGTTGTATCAAAGTTGTAGGAATAATGTGGGAGTGGAAATAGAGTTGCAAGTGGGATATAAGCTGATGTGGCATGCATAAAAATCCGTATATAGTTGAAAGAGAGTTGTAGGGATAAATTTACCCTTAGAAATACTTCTTATCAACGTTGATCTATATATACACCTGCTAGAAGTACCTTGTAATTTGTAAATCTAGCAAACACATATCTGAAATACAGTAATATATATAATACTCACAACTAGTGACATCTTCATAAAAAATAATGGGTTATATGCTTTTAATGTAGAGTGAGGTATTGAGGCCGATAAGAATCGAGCCCCCGACCTTAAAAATTGAAGGTATACTCTCTACCACTTGAAGTTTTGACAATAATGGGTTAAAACTAGATATGCCAAAGACTTATTGATGGATAATTGGATAAGAGTTAATATCACTCTCAACAAAATAATTAATAACTTTTTCATCCATCGGTTACCACTTGAGTAGTAGCTAGTCTAAAACGGACACTGATAATTCTACAATAAGGGTCTCCTACCCTGTACTTTGATGTTCCTATATCTCTCCTCTGCTATATATTGTGTTAAGTAGGGTCCGTTTTCGAGTATTAAACTATTTCGAATAGAACGGAATTGATTTTTTTGTATAGAATTGTAATGAATACTCCATTAAAATTGGATTGAATTAAACTGATGAGAATTAAACAGAACTTCAAAATTGAAGTACATTTTGGGGAAAAGATTAAGTAACCCCTGGTATCAATGATCCACAATTTTTTGTGTTTATATCTCTCTAAAATTAATAGGGCTTTTAGATCCGTTGGGTCACTCTAACACTCACCTAAGTTAGAGTACCTGGACCCCTCAAAAAAAAAAAAAGTTAGAGTACCTGGAAATGTGGAATAAATAAATAAACTAAATACGACTGAAAACCGAGTAGAAAAGGTCTTGGAGAACTCATAGGCACTAACAGTGGCATAGTTCTAAATGTCGAGTATCAACTATGATTAGTTTTTAGTTTTATTCCATTATTCATATTTCTCTATATATTATTGCCAGAGAATATATACAGAGCAGTTATCGTTTCATGTTCACCTGTCAAAGCATGTTGTAGCTGTCTGGATTTTGTTATCCATCTGGGATTTCCTAATTCATTGTCTCTTTATCTGCTGGCACTATCCCTGTTATGTTTGTTCCTTCTTTGTAATCACAGTTTAAATTTTAGCTGTCCGTTGGGTTTGTCGCTCTTTGAATCACAAATTTAAGGGTAGTAAGTCAATATATGTTCATAATAAATTGAATAGTACTACTGAACTATAATAAAAACTTGTCATTTAAGTTTCGTAGAAGGAGCTTTACAAGCAAATCTTCGGTATCCCCGTGTGTTTTGCATTTGATTTTGTATTGCTCAGAGGAAAGCCTATACAGTTCACCTGACATCCTACAAATTAAAAATCTCCTGAGAAATATTCCTTTTCGGCTCCGGCAATTTTTAAGCTCATAAAATAATCTAGGAACTTCGGCACTCATAGCAGCTTTTAGAAAAAAGTAATGTCAACTTAAAGTCGAATAATCTGGTTGTCATTCTACTAATTAGCGGAGTACGATAATGACCATCAAATATCAAATGAAGGCATGAAGCCATACATTCAAGTTTATTTGTATGAGTGTATCGCCGCGCTTGCGCTAACTTAATTCCCAAGAGTTAAATTTTTGCAAGGAGTATTAGTAAAAGGACCGTTTGCAAAAATGTTTTAATCTAGCTAAGAGTGTGAGCTCTTCTACCAGCTGATACTCTTGTTTAAATTTGGGCCTCGAAGAAGATACTCAAGCAATCGTCGTTAGACGACCGGTCAACATTAAAATCTCCACAATCATGTTGCCGATACCAGTTTTTAATTTCGTAAATTAATTAAAAGCCAATAGCTACCCTATCGAAAACGAACCAATACCTACTATCACTACTTGTGGTGCGAGTTAGCTACTCTTATTAATTGAGTTTTAGAATTGTAGGTGGGTCATAAGATTTCGTTAAGGATCATTCTCATCCTCCTATTGTTGCAATCTTTAATCACCATTTAATCTTTTTGCACAACTAATATTATACAAATATAATTTCTCTTTCAAATTGGCTAAAGTCCACACGGTCAATTGTAAATATGTTCTTAAAATTCGTTACACCATCTTTATTTATTTGTTGTGACTATTTGTGAACTTCCAATATAACTAGTTATAATGTTTTGTGATTTATTTTGTTTATATTTCAAAATTAATGTAAAAAAAAAGAAGTCGAAGTAAAATGGATCAAAATGGATTAACGATACAAGGAACTAAGAGTCTGTATATAAGTTTTGTTTATTATTATTATTATTATGAGTTTAGAAATTGTGAGAATGTTGTAATGGATAATTATCAGAACCTCATAAACCAAGAGTTACACATAATATGATTGTGAAAATGGAATCAAAGCATAAAAAACCTTATGGCATTTATTATTTATGGAAAAATCTATATCATAAAACTTCATTATAGTGTAAACATTTTTTTTTTGGGATTGAGAGTATCTTCTCTTTATAATTTTTTTTGCTCGTGAATAAAAAATTACTCAAGTGATAAAGAGCATATGCACGTTCAATTCAATTTTGATCGGTCTCCCTCTAAGTCTCTAACTGACAAAAAATTAATCTTTTTGCCCGCTCTTAAAGTTGCATGTTGGCAAGTACGGAAAGCAAAGACATGGTACACTACCCGGATGATAAAAAGACCAACTCAAAGTTGATCACATGAAATTTCCTGTAAGCACTTTGCTTTTGCCCTCGGGCACCTTCTTTGAGTCTTTGTGGTTAGAGTTAGACCTGCTTAATACCTCACGAGAATCAAACTCTAATTTTATAGATTATGGCCGAGGCATGGTCTGATTGTCAAATGCTTCCAGCTTTCCACCATTGTCATTACTCTTTAAAAAGCGTATTTCATATATGTTCATCTATTTGAAGTTTTCTGTATGTATCATGTGATTCTTTCGTTCTTCTTTTATCACTTGTGTTCATTTCATCCATGAGGAAGGATGAAATGGCGCTTCAATCTCAAATTTTCGGTACACCAGATGTAAGTTTATACCGAGTGTTTTATCAAAATATTATAAAACACATTCCATTAGTCACCTTATATACACTATTAGTTAGCACCTTATTAATGATTACAATTTCACCCTTTGTAAATATACTTCCGATATACCAAACACTTATTGGATTAGTATGGATGATGCATCCATCTATGCCTATTTGAACCGCTAAACGAAATTGTACCGTTCAATACAATACTGAAGTAGGATTATGGTCTTCATAATTGCAATTAAAAGAGAGCCACAAACTTGTCTTCCCTCTGGTATAAAGAAACAGAAATTGAAACAAAATTGTGCATCTAGTTGGACAGAAGCCAAACCCCAGACAGTGCCTGACAAATGGTCCAATCAAAGCTATAGAAAACTGTGTTCTAAGGGAGTTATACTCAATTAATTCAATTATTGGCCGTCCTCTTCTAAAATACGATTCATTAGCAGACACAGGTCATCAGTTAAGTCATCCTTAAGCATTTGTTTATCAACCGCTAATCATAATTTGGATAAAAATAAGGATATGGTGATTGCAACGACGGGAGCTTTTTTTTACGTAAAAGATTAAATTCCACTAGATAAGTAGATATACACATCTACGTAGTACGTGCAATGAAGATAATTCCCTTTAAGAAATTGTTTTGCAGAGAGGATGGCGCGGAACCACAAAATACAATTCAGTCAAACTTAGTTGAGCATTGAACTTTTGTTGATGATGATTGACCTTTCGAAGAGATGTAGAAACGAAAGCGGAAATTCTCGCCACATTTTTCATTCCTTATTTTTGGGGAAGAGAATGCTCATTACTCTTTAGTCATATATGGTACTATTGTTCCATTACCTTAGCTAAGTGCCAAAAAGATTTAGGCCTATTTCAAAAAATAACAAACTACTAATCTGAGAGAGAAAATGGATAAAAGTAACAAATATCATATTTAATAGTATCTTGATGTGATCAGGTGAAAGAGGGAAAAACAAGATATGTTATTAAGGCCCTTTTTGGGTAACAGCAGATAGTAGATAGCAGAAGTAGATAGCGGTTAGCAGATAGTAGATAGTAGAAGCAGATAGTAGATTTGACTAGTAGATAGCAGATAGCAGTTTTAAAATCAGTGTTTGGTAAATTAGCAGATTGTGTGAAAATTTAGATGACACAATCTACTCTTTGAAAATGCTACCATCATTAGCATATTTAAAAGAGTAGATTGGTGGGCCAATATGCTATTGTATATGCAATTTACCAAACATCACAAATAGCGGATTTGTGGGTCAAATCTACTATTATGGCTCAAATCTACTCTTTTTTAGTAGATATGCTCTTTACCAAACAGGGCCTAAACAAGTAAAATAAAAAATTGTTGCCAAACAGAGCCTTAGCCGAATGGTCAAAAGTTCAAAACATGATCATAACTCATTTTGAAAGAAAAAAAAAACATCGGTCCACCGTAGCCATATCCCGTGGCCTATGGACGGAAGACACTTTTTATACACTATTAGGAAGTAGGGCAAGTATGTGTGCTGGTGTACAAGTATTTATTAATTTAGTGTTAAAATACCTAAATCAAATTCTTTTACTGTTAACGATGGAATTTTACTAGTAGTCTCTTACTAATTAAAGAGGTTTAAATGGTGGACTGATTCCTATGAGAAAATTTGTGCTAACGTTGACGTGTTTAAAAGGTAAAAGATTTTAAAAAGTGGACAAGCACTCTTAGTCACTTATTTTTATTTTTTAATTTTTACAATTAAAAAAATAGGAATATCTAACCCTAAACCTATGGCCTGAAACGCAGACCTGACTCCACATTTCCCCTCATATCTGTGATCACAGATTCTTTTACTCGTCGTGAAAAATAACAACGTTTGTCAAAAAAAATATTAGAAATTGTCGTCACAGATATTTTGTTGAAGGGTTCGAAGTTCGTCGCTAAAAATATTGGAAAAAAATACTTATCCACTTTTTTAGTCTTTTGCCCTCTTAAAAGTAATTCCATTTAAATCATTTGATAGTTTCATTCTCCTGCATACATTTCAAATACAACATTAAAAGGATGAAGGATCACAAATAAGCCCATAATTTGTTGCTGAAGTGAATTTAGAGACGTTGGGCTAGGCCCATTTTTTCTAGTTGCAACTAACTGGGGTTTGGCACTTCGGCCGAATTGTGCACTTGTAAAGTGCTCAGGCTTGTGGGCTTCGAATCTTTGGACACCCAAATTAAAGAAAAGTGTTCAAAAAAAAAACAGAAGAGAAGAGACATTGAAGGAAAGATATAAGATTGAACCAGTGCTGGTTGTATACTAACATTTTGTTGTTGTTTATATGATACAAAGGCCCTTATTCAAGCTCCTCCGAGCCTCCTCATGGCCACTACATGGTATTTTGTCCATATTTACCCTGGACAAAATTATGTCATTCTCTACATTTGTCACAACTTTCCTTCCCCTGTTTTTCTTACAGTGGAAAGTCTTCACAAACCTATGCTCCCAAAAATTAGAAAGCGATAAAAATGTGAAAAAGTGAAGAAAAAAATACACAAGGTTGTCAATCAAAAGCCCATGGAGGCAAAGGAAGAAGAAGAATATATTTTAAGGTATACGCTTAATGCATGCTTGGTCCTGGTGATTCGTCCAACTCAACCTCAAACCCTGCAGCAGCGAGCCACTTATCCTTGTAAACATACCATTTAGAACAAACCAAGAAAAGTACGAAGTTACCCAAACTAATAATTGCCAAGAGCCAGTAGAAATTGTAGAGCCTCCCTTGGTTGAGATTATCAGCTAACCAAGGGTGAGTGTGTCCAGTAACCGAGTTCACTACGGTGACTAATACTGTGCTAAAGAAGAACCCGATAGCTAGTGTACTTAGGAAAAGCCCTGTGCTCATAGTCTTCATTCCCTTGGGACATTCCCTTAGGAAAAAGTCCAACTGTCCTGCATATATCATAGCCTCTCCTGCACCAGTTAGTATAAACTGAGGGATCAACCAAAATACACTTATCGGTACGATTGCATTCTTGTCCTCCACAAGACCGTGATCTTTCGCGACGTTGAGACGTTTAATCTCAGTCAGAGCCGCCACAGCCATGGCGGCCGTGGCGAGGAAAAGGCCAACTCCAACACGTCGTAGTGGGGATAGTCCTTGTGGATTTTTGGTCAATCGGGCGGCTATGGGTGCGACTAGACGATCATATATAGGGACTGTACCCAAGATACTGGCAATAAGAAAGGCAGTCATTGTAGCTGGGGGTATTTGGAACTTGGACCCAACGTGGCGGTCCATGGTTACAGCTTGGGACACCGAGAAGGTGGTCATTTGAGCGTGGATGGTCCAGAACTCTATTGTTGTGGCCCAAATGGGAAGCATACGGACGATCATCTTGACCTCTTCTACGTCAGTAAGGGTGGCTAGGGTCCATTTTGTTGCTGTGGTAGTGTCCTCGACCTTTATGGCTGCCTTGTCCAAGAACCTGTAGTCAATACAAGTTACACCACATTAGTAATTTAATTTTGTTGATATTGAGACTAGTAAATTTTTTTAACAAGTTTTTTCGGCTTTAAAAATTCATTTGATATTCTTCATCTGCAAGAGTGCAAGATTACAATGGAGGTCAATCGAATCCATGAGCTTGTTTTCCATCAAAGAATGACAACTTTAGATTAACTAAGTACTACTGATTCTAATAGTAGTAGGCGCTAAAGAATCAGATCATAGAAAAACTACATGTAGTATGATTTATGCTGAATAATTGAGGTCTCTCAAATTATCACAGTTTATATTAGTGGTCAACCAGACAAAGTGCACTGTATAGTTGACGTGATATCAAGAGACTTCTTAACATTTTTCTATCACATATTAGCATTGGCATGCCATACAAGTTGACTAGCACCTACTGACTACAACTACTTAAATAGGGCAATAATGGATCTCCATTATTTTTCTAGTTGACATAGTCGAGGAGACGAGTGAATGCCGGTGAGATCATGTCATCTAGACTAATTTTTTTCTGATTTCTAATCCATTTTATTTATGCTTCTCTTATGTTTTCTAAAACCGAATTTAGTTCAGTTCTAATTCCAAGAGATTTTCGTTCTTTTTACTCAATTCTGTATAAAAAAAATCGACTAGTTAAATAGTGGTTTGATAAACAAAAAATAGTTAAATAGTGTTGCATTCTTTTTTAGAACACCGCTCACCTTTTCTATAAAAACAAAGTAGGTGAAGAAGAAAGAATGAAAGGTAGATCAAGCCTTCCCCAATATAGCCTCCATTCTAATCATCCTATAATTGCATGCAATTAGAGGCTTTACTGTTGCTTGATATGGGTACATAATTGAAAAAGGGAAAAGAAAAAGGAGGTCCAATGAATCTAGGGGTGGAATTCTCCAGACATCTGTGCGGGTGAACTAATATATTCTACGGAGTATTATTATGAGTTCTAAGTCAACAAATGAATATTCTATCACTAAAGAATGAAGTTATTGTAAATATCAGCAGTCAGCTTGTGGGCTGTCTCTCCTTGGCTTGATTTTAGCTGGGGGAGGGCAGGGAGCTACTTCTTACAGTTTATTTTCTTCAACATAAGACAAAGGACTCCCAACGTGGGGGTATGTGTGACAGCCACAGTATCATTGGTGATGAATGATGATGGCTTGTGACCTATGGCCAAAGAATTATTTAATGGGAACAACTATTCAGTGCCTCCTTGAGATAGGATAGTGTAGGATACCTCAATAATTTAAGGATTCCAACCTTTAGATTCCGAGGTCTCTTCTTCCTCACATTATTATCTCCTCCAATAAAAGTTGTACTCCAAAAGGCTTGTGACTTGCATGACAAATTTGATGTGGGATAGCAATATAATTTGACAAAAAGGATTACCAAGAACTCCAAAATTGCTTTCTTTTCTTCTTTAGTTTATATGTGTATTTATGCAAATGGCAATTTCTCATCAATCAATCATGGTAATAGACTTCGGCATTTCTATAATTTAGAACTTTAGAGGAAGAAACTCGGAGTAAATCATTATCATAGAGTAATAAGTATGAAAGTAACCCGTATTGACCGGCTGGCCAACTTTAACGAGGAAGAAAGTGTGAGAAGTTGGGCCCTTTAGGAGAAAAAAATCTGAGGCAGGGCCAAAAGGTCACTACCGAGGGTAAAGGTTCCTTTGAATTGCGTGTTATAGAATCTGAATCTAGGTGCACTAGGAATCTTCAGTGCACTGAGTCCTAACTTTCTAAGCCGAACTTCAAATATAACCACAGTAATCAATCTTTTTGGCCTACCTGATTTTATTTTTTTAGTGGACAAACTTTTTCTTGGTGTGGTCACACAATTGTTGGGTATGTAAAATTTGTCATCATCTATTCATCCCGGAAGCCACGAAAAGAGAATGAAAAATGACAAGAAAATAAAGAGAAAAAGAAAGTCCCCAACTCCCCAAGGACCCCAACTCCCCGTGGAAGAATGACCGACTAACTTTTATATACAGAGTAAAGGTCCCAAACTCCCAATACCCTGCCAAAAGATTTTGGCGGTCCATAAAGGTTGAAAATGGCAGCTAATAGACTAGTATGCATATGCATGGCGTCAATCGACAAGCTAGTGGGCAATTGAATGATAGCGTTAACTTCAGCAAAGACACAGTAGTCGTCACGTTCAACGAAAATATAAGCCTAGCTCCAAAGCATACAACTAAATCACAATTTCACAACTTGCTAGCTAGCTAGCTAGCTAGCTAACCACTTGTCCCTAGCTTGTTGTATCACTTGTATGTACTAAGGTCCATTAAGCAAAGTTAATTAAGCAATGGGCCCTTTGTTACTTTATATTGTTGACTTAGGCACAAAAGTACAGTTCATCGTGATTTAAGACATGTACTCTTGGTTATTTCATTTTTCTTTCCTCTCCAAATCTCCATCATGTACTTTTTGCATATACCCGCTCGGCTTCATTCTTATCAGTTCAATTTAGGCTGTGTATAAAATGTAGCCGTTTAACTAACGACTACATAATGACTTCGTCTATGAATTTAATGGTTTACGGATTCACATGATTAGATGCGTTTGCCCCATGAAATAAATGCCACGAGCAACGATGTAAAGTTCAAAGCTCAGACTGTTTTAAATTTTCATTGGTTCTGAAGTAGTAAATGTTTAAAATGTGTTTATTAGTGTGTTGGCCATTATAATACGAGTAGTAGTCGTGAAGAATAATCTTACTTTAATTTTTTTGGTGTTCAATCTTACTTTAATTTTGAGGTGAAGAATAATTTTACTTCCCGACCTAGAAAAGAAATCGATTCCTTTTACCGAAATTGAAAGCCATATGTGCACGTAAATAAGATATTTCTTCTTTTTGCATTTGGTCTAAACTCTAAACTGTTAAATTGATGGTAATAATGGAATTGACGAGTGAAAACTGACCGAAATTGCTTGCTGTGGGGCAACTTCTGCTTCTTCTTAACACTAGTCTCTGAAACGTCATCAACGTTATACAAGTCGGACAAATCAGCGGGCAGCTCCATCTTCCTTTTCTTCCAAGCCGCGACGAATACCGCAGCAAATTGGCTCAGGGGGCTTCCCGTAAGCTTCTTAAAACGGTAGCGTTTGGTCCCGCTAAGGAACGATATCAAACTCACTACGATGACACAAGCGCAAATTCCATAGCCCCACTGCCTTCCCAAATTGTCCTCTACATAAACCAACACTGTAACAGCTGCTAGTGAGCCAAGACTAACTATGAAATAGAACCAATTGAAGAAAGATGTCATTTGGCCCCTTTCTTGATCATCCTTTTCATCAAACTGGTCCGACCCGAAACCGGATACACTCGACTTTAGCCCACCGGTACCAAGGGCAGTTAGGTAGAGAGCAAGATGTAGAACGCCAAGTTGTGTCCCGTTGGCCGCAATGCATGTCGACGAGTTCTTGGGGCATGCTGGTGGACGTAAGTTCGGGATGACGGTTGATATGGTCAATATGGTTACACCCTGTATGTATACAATGATTGATCATATTATTAGCTAGTCATGACATTCTATCGATCGATATTTAATAATGTAATACTATGCAACGGATAACATATATAGTAGCTAGATTATGTGTAGTTACATCACCCACATAAACATTAAGATAAGTTGGCTTATCTAAAAGAATTCTGATGAACGAATAATTCAGAGTTCAATTAATCAATTGATCACAGCATAAGACAGTTAAGTATCTGACCCTTCTCTCCCAAAATAAAAATATCTGTCTCGTTAAACAATCATCCCTGTTTTTTTGTTCTTTTAAAGTAAATACTAGGATAGATTATATCGTCTTTTATACATACGTAAAGAGTTTAAAGAAAGAAATTTTATCTTACCAGTGCTTGAATGGTGGCAAAGATGGCGATGGTAAGGTATCTGTCAAAAGAAAGTGGTAAAACACAAACGTAAGCAAATTGTAATGTGGACTAATGATAAAAATTAAACCTACACGACAGATACTAGTTCGATCGTTATATTTTCTACACTATCTGACGAAACTTCTTCCTCGCAGTGACGTTCTCAAACCACATGAAAATAGAGGTAGAAAAGTCTGGATTAAAACAATACTGTATGATGGAAACAACCGAGTAATGCTGTGGTCACACAAGTCGATCACTTGCATTTATTGAACTGAGGGGACCTTTTTTCACGTTCCAGTTCTGTGAGCCATGACATCTCCCTCATCCTATGTCTCATTTTTCGCTACATCTTATATCCATATAAAAAAAATTATTTAAGTTAATTATCTAATATGATTCAGCAAAATTTTCGACGGACCTCTTGCTTTAGCTCATTGTACTCAATTCATTATTATGTGACGGTTGAAATGTGATGAAGCGACGGGGGAGATCAGATGATGGAGATAGAAATAAACTAACCTTCCTAAGAAGGTGTCAGCAATGAAGCCACCCAAGAGACATAGCATGAAGGAGGTACCGAGAAAGTTGGTCACCGTGTTAGCCGAGGTAGCATTACCCAAATGCATAACCCCGGTTAAGTATGTCACTAGATTGAATGCAATTCCCAGAGTTATCAACCTCTCACTTGTTTCAACTCCTGTAAACAAACACCCAAAAACCCGTTACGTGCCATTCAAATGAGGATTGTGAACTTAAGGGTTGTCAACCCTGCTTATATTAGCCTAGCTAATTATCATTCCCCTTCAAATT
The DNA here is from genome assembly GCA_900322385.1 of Pharnaceum exiguum. Taxonomy (NCBI): domain Eukaryota; kingdom Viridiplantae; phylum Streptophyta; class Magnoliopsida; order Caryophyllales; family Molluginaceae; genus Pharnaceum; species Pharnaceum exiguum. Next base: position 9,418 of record ONZK01001684.1, on the reverse strand, counting down.
ATTACGTACAATGGCTATATCGGGAAAGCCCCCAAGTATATGAAGCACAGTCTAATGATTGCTACAAGCTAAGGGAGCAAGGGAAGAAATTCTTATGACAAAGATATTGTTAATATTATATATATTGAGTATTGACCTAGAATCATGGCGGAACTTATCCAACCACCGGTTTTGGACCGATTTGCTGGAAGACCTTTGTAGTCCCAGGCATCAGTGAGCGTTTTTCCAAAATCGTTGCTTAAAGGAAGTGCCATTGTTGTACTGAAACAACTTGTCTACTTTAATTTGCTTTGTGTAGGATTGTATGTAGGAAAAAGAGTATAGAGAGCTAAGAAATGTGAGTATCAGATAAAAGCTAAGGAGGGAAGTACAATAGAAGTTGAGGATATGGATACACGTTGATGAGCGAGGGACGCTTTTTATAGCTGAAGGTTCAGGGTCCTCGGTGAGGGGAGCAGGAGCTAGCAATTGTATCGCACGTCTTACATGAGTCGTGGACCCACCATATATATTATATAGAAATTGAATATACTCGTTATTATCACTCGTATAGTCGTATTAAAACTACTACTACGAGCATTTGAAATGAGACTTTGATAGGACAGTAATTGACACCCTGGGTTTTCAGCTAGAAGTATCAGAAAATGGTGTCCTAATATTATAAAATAATTGGCATTATTTTTCAGTACTCCGTATTAACAAAGTCTTTTTACAGGGATCGTCGCGGTGATTCTCAAGTCTGAAGTCTGAGTGAATACTTCTTCGTTTGACAGCGGGTGGACCCGAAGTGACAGAGACCAAGTTAGATTCCTCAATTGTCACGATACTGTTACAGTGTTATTAAGGTTTAATCAAGTTGGAGTAAAATTCTTTACAAAATGTTCGATTCCTTCTTTTCTTTTTTTTTTGAACTTTTTGGGGAAATCGGCTAGCCTAGCCCAATCATTCTATATTCATAATATAATTGAAGCATAAAATACTCAATCGAGCATGTTACTTAACCCAATCTCCGGTGACCCTTGTCTACAAAGCCCTTAATAGTAATGACGATTAATTTTGCTTATAAGTAATTAATTCATCCACAACTCTATGATTTCACTTTGTTCCTCTCCTTGTGAATAATTATCTCCATTGTATTCAATTGATCTCTGTTTTATATAAGTTTCCCAAATACAAACTAAGACCATTGATATCATGATGATATACACTACTCTCTAGGAATGGTGATGGGGTGTGGGCGTGTGGCCATCAAAATACATTCTTCCTCTAGCCCCGTCCTATCGACCATGGCGGATCGTTATTTCAAAACAATTTTCGCCCCACCAACCACTACATGTATTATGTAATTTCATTAAAATTATTTTGTCATGCACTAGTAATATTCTTGATTGTTACAAAATAAGGGAGAGTACGGCATCAATTATCTTAGCTATTAGACTAAGAACATCATGGCATTATATGTGTTATTCTATTGGTGCTAACAATGAAAATGATGTGAAGTAGGATAAAAAGACACAACGAAAGCAAACAAAATGAAACTGTAGTGAATTCTACATTTATGCGACTATTCTTTTCACCCTTCTAAAAATTAAACTAAACTAAACTTCTAACAACTAAACTAACCTTTTTGTTTAATTATTTTTATGCACAAAGTAATTATTAAATTTTATCAATATTGGGCTTTCATGAAACTATATAGTGAGATTTTTTCAATGATCATATCATAACACAAAAACAATACAAATGAATATCGGTGTCGTAACTTTTTACGATAAAAAAAGGAGTTGAACTGAACTTCTAATAATTAAACCTAACTAATTATAAACTGAAAATAAATTTTTACAAGATGAAAAGAATAGGAGTATGGTGTTGCTGCTATGATTATGCCTAAAACCTCACTTTCTTCTTAGGAGTATAAGAGTATTGAAAATAATTGAATAAGAAATACCAGGTACCACCCTTTTTTCATCATATGGGTTATTAAATATGAACAAACACGGACACAAATAGTTTATTTGTCTTCATGAAATTCTTTCGTGCACCAAAAAGGGAAAATTCTTCGAAACATATGGAACAAATAAAAGGTAAATGATTCCTTGACATCCTATGGAGCACTATGTTTTCACTTGTAAGTTGTAATGGTACTTTTGAAGCAACGTGTGGGAAATAGTTAATCATTGACCAAAGTAAGGGGAAAAGAGTGACCAACTTTATGAACTTTTAGAAATCTCCTTCAAATTTGGATCAGTAGAAGTTGGATTAGAATTCCTAGGGTTGGGGAGAAAAGTGCTGAGAAAAGTTGGCCATCCATTGGGCATTAGGTACCGCTCAAGGTGCGTTCTTGATGAATCAAATAATCATTATGCCGCGATCAGGTCCTGTACTGGTCTTCTCTTCAGCTCCATGCATTCCTAATGTCCTACACTTTAGGATTTTACTTTAAAATTGAACCCGCGGAAGCCATAAAATTAAAATATTACACTACTTTTCCACACTGCACTAAGTAGTAGTCTACCAAAAAAAATCGTCTACCCACTATAGGGAAAGAAAACTGCGAATAATAATGCCGTCCTAAAAATTTACTCGCACTAGGGCAAGAATAAGGGTCTATGTAATTGCTCGTAACAATTATTTGTATATTATCAAAGTTGCAGAGTTATTCACCAAAAAAAAAAGTTGCAGAGTTAATAAATGTGACATTTATTATGAGAAAAAAAATTATATGACAATTTCGTAGATACATCTTGCATAACGTGGTAATGTGGTATCATATGATGCCATATGTACATTTGTTGGATTTACCGATTTGGGCAGCAGACACGATATTTTCAGATTTTGTTGCGTGTCCTAGCTCATATCGATGCATGTATTTCCAAAGGAACTATGCGTGATATTGATTCGAAATTGGACTTCATTACCTAAAAAGAAAATTTAAAAAATAAATCATTAAAATACTCATATATAAGTGTGAAACGCTTTCATATACTAAAATTACGTACTTTTCTTTTAGTTTAAAGGTAAGCAATGAAATCGGTGAGAAAATAAATTTCCAATATTAAGTGTTGATCAAATGTGTGCTCTATATGTATGAACAACTCTATTTTCCCATACGCACAACCAATTTATATAAATTACAAATGTTACAAAAAATAATCACTAAGAATAAATGAGATGTCACTGACAAATATAAAATAAATCACTAAAAAACATTACACGTATGAAAATATGTTACAACACGAAATTGTCGTATTAAAATATGACATGCAAAATGAGGAGCAACTCTTTGACCATCAAAATGTTGCTTCAAAGTGGTCGGAACTCGGAAGTATAGCATGCTAGTCATGCATACTAGCATGACTAGCGAACATTTCTCGCTATTTGGGTGTTAGCTACCTAAGGTCATGTTTATCCTTCATATTTTCATAAGTATAAGAGCTAGTATAATTAATAGACTTTAATATAATCTCTATAATTCGGGACCTATAAGAGCAAAGTATAAAGGTGACTGGGGAGTTTTAAAATTAACATCCCCGCCTTTGTACGTACAATCAAGCAATTATAAGGACCCACTTGTTATTATTATTTATTTTCAAAATAATGATGAGCAGTACAAAGTTAGTCTAACCAATAAAATTAAAAGTATAAACTGGAGTATAAAATATAAAAAAGATAATGTGGCATTATATTTATACTTTCATTAGTATAAGGGTTAAACATGCCCTAATAATTAAGTATAAATTTATCCCAAGTTCTCACTTCAAAGCTACCACACGTCCACACACAATGCAACATGTCATAAATATCAACAAAATTGATGCTCAAAAGTTAAAAGTCTGGATGCGATCTTATCACAAAACCTTTTGATGGAGGGAAACATTTTGTTTAGTCGAATTAATCACTTTATGTATTGACAAATGTTTGGCCAATCCTCAAATGTACTTCTTTATCACTATCTTTGTATAAGAAAACAATAGATCGATCTGTATTTGTATTAGATCATGCAAATAGACAAAAGCTAGTCCATTTTTAACTTTAATGTCCCAAATAGTATATTAATCTGTATACTAATTAAATGTCAATCATTCTTAATTTTGTTAACGTAACTTCTTTTAAATGTATTAAACAAATTAAATTAAGAATAGTCGGTATTAAAATTGTATACTTATTAGCACATCATTGTGGGGGACACCAAGTCTGAATATTTGCTCCACCCTAAATTGTTACAACATTTTGTTTACCAAAAAAAAAAATTTGTTACAACATTTTTGTGTTATTCAAGGCAGAATATAACATTAAATTATGATTAAAAAAGATACATTATCGAGTCATGTATTCCAAAACTATTATAGTAGTAATTTATAATTATAAGATTAATTATGTACTCTTCATTTCCTTAACAGCAAAAAATTCAAATGTCTTTTTTAATGGGGACTGGGGAGTGTATGAACTAGTTTCGTCAGTTGAGTTTTTTTTTTTTTTTT
>ONZK01001683.1:190364-201095 GCA_900322385.1 Pharnaceum exiguum | reverse complement strand
GGGGGGGGGGGGTGGGCTATAGCCAAATATTTGAAATCGACAAGTGCATTCGACATTCGCTCTAACTGGCCTAGAGATGAGGATGAGATCATTAAGCGCGCATTTCAACATCCAACTCTAATCAGTGGCAGATTTTAGAATTCATTGTAATAATATGTTGTCACTTGAACCTTTTAACAGATTGATTTTTGTTTTGGCAAAGTAGAACATTTCAAATAAATCAAAGCATAAAGTTGTTCGGGATGGTGGTGTTCCATCCATTAGAACAGATTGATTAATTAAAAGAATCAAAACATTCTACCAAGTGGTGTCGATCACTTAATTAGCTTGGAAACCCTTGGATGTAAGTACATACATACATACACCAGTACACCACTGTATCTCGTCGACCAGTCCCTCGGTGACGATGTATCAAGTAGCGTCAGAATAAGCAGTTGTTCTTAGCTTGGCCTAAATCTATAGTATTGCGAAGTCATCAATAACGTAATGCTGCCAACGTACTGACCGTAGTCAGAATGTTGGTTGATCTCAAGCAAAGATAACGTTCAATAATCTTTGTCCATAGATCCATAATCGAGAACACATATTCTTTAATCCAGGCCACTGGAGTCTGGACCGTTTTATTCTCAACAATATTAATACTTGTAGGGAACAAAGTGATATATTGGCTCTCCAGTTAAATGCCTGGAGTTTAGATGTCATATATGATATATCCATCCCAGTTTATACATTTATAATAGACTAGTAGCCTAGTAGCTAGCACAATATTATTGGTGGTAGACTGGTAGAGAAGTTGAAAAACTTCTCAATTTACTTGCTTCAAACTAAACTTCGTTGAGAGACAACGTAAAGGAACCCAAGTATATAATGCTGAGTATATGTATGTATCTATCTTGAACCTTTTTTGTTATTTCATTGGACTAGGCTAAAAAAATTCAAATCAATATATAGCTATATACTCGCCGGCGTCGTTCCAATGGATGAAAATTTGATCTTAGCTTTAAGGGCTTTAATGCAAGTTCAGTCATCATATAAGCAGAAAAGACAATAACTCCAGATCACAAATAAAAGATCATTCACAAATTTGAAAGAAAATATAATATTGAATCAATTAAAGAACAACAAATATCATGTCTCACCGAAGAGACTTCTTCAGAATAAAAATTACAGAAAGACATCTCCAAATAATACTAGCTATGACGCTTAATGGAAACGAAAAGCAACCATGGCGCCACTTTTGTTCTCAGGCTCACGCAAGATCAAAAGAATGCAAATGAATGAAATAGAATGAAATCATCATAACTTAATTGTGACAAATAACTCAAGGGCATTGGAAGCCACTTGGCAACTCACAACCACAGTAGTTGACAAGCAGGTTAAGGTCGAGAGAAATGTTCAAGCTGATGCCCAAAATGTTTGCCTTGATGGCAGTGCAAAGACAGATAGCAGCCTCAGCATCAATAAGCCCTTGGACAAGAGGGCAGCAAGGCTCCTTTGGTGGCTCACCAAGCTTAAGCTTGAGCAAGTCGAGCACATTTGCACACGCATCAAGTTTAAGGGTATCACTTGGGCAGTTCTTCCTGGTTGAAGGGCTGCCACCAGTTCCAGGGTAGGTCGGGGTGCTTGGCTTGGGCTGGGGCTTGGGCTGTGGCTTCGGGGTATGTTTTGGGTACGGGTTACCACTTCCACATCCACTACCACATGCGGAGATGAGGGAGAATGAGAGGAGATTGAGGACTAGGAAGAGAGCAAGAGATTTAGATAGGGAAGCCATGTTACTTAGCTTATTGTTGAGCTAATTATCTCTATTTAGCAGTGGGTATATACCTTGCTAGCTAGTAGAGATGTTGGGTGGTGTAGAGAATAGGGTAAGCGGGTAGCATTTTATAGGGTGCATGGGAGGCAAGTAGGACGGAGTGGGGTGATCAAAAATGAAAATTATGAATCTATACCATGTGTTTTCGCTGGCCAAGGTAGGCAACCTTTGGCTTCTTGTGAGGTGGAAAGAATTTACATGAGCAAATTGGTCTGAAGTTATGGAGTGTTTATTGGACTACCATGTTATTTTTGGGCAAGGACTATCAGTAAGTGTATTATTCAAAAGAAATAGATGAAGTTCTGGATGACTTTAAATTACAATTTCTATTCACCACTCCCAATTAATTTGATGTTTCGGCTAGTAGTGTGGTGTCATAGCCCTTATGTAACCGATATCTCTAGCTTTCTCATTAGGAACCCCCAATCTTACATTTTGGGCAGTCGGCGGCTAGGAGAATATGCATACAATAGTCAAGCGACCAACACTCAGAATTACTACTAGTACAATCTACATAGTAGCTTTGGCGACTAAACATTGGTTAGTGATATAAGAGACTAGCTGCTGGTTATTAGAAAGACGAGCTTCAATCATTTTTACTATCATTATTATTTTAAGTGAAAATGATCTTCATTTGTGACTATATATATAACCAAATAACAAGAATTAAGAAGAAAAGTTGCTTTAATGACAGATGGTTTTTCCTTTATAGTTCGTTCAAAATCAACCGCAGTGCAATAGTACTGCATATACCAATATAGCCTGTTTTCACCTTCTAAAAACTATTTTCAGTTCATTTTAGCATTGATCGAAGAGGTTCATGATGTGCAACGTGCAGATGCATCCGAGACGATGTGGGCATGTGGCGTTGCTGAACTTATTTATGTATTTTTATTTTTTTTGAAAGGAGTGTTGCTAAATTATTATCTAATGACATGATCACCTGAAGAACTATTTTTTTTATTTTTTGGTATCAAAAGAACTACGGAGTAGTAAGTTTAATAAAACAAACAGCTAGTTGTGCTGATATGTGCAGAAAGAAAAGGATATTGATTTGAGAGAATGAGAATTTAATATATTATCATCAATCTGACTTGTATCAGACGACCTCTGAGCGTGTGTAGTCGACTGATCATAAGAAGAAGAGAAGCAAGAAAGAAAAGAGCTAGTTAACTTACTAAGAAACTTTAACTCTCTGTAACATACTAAATCTGCAACTGAACTGTAACAGCTAAATCACGGCCTACGTGCGCGCCTATGCTTCAATAAGAACTAACAGATCTTATTATTCTCAAGGAGAAATTAGCAATGCATATATACATGATTACATGGTGACCGGAGCTTTTGTTGTGGCAAAAAACGTTCCCATATCAAACTCTGTACTGATTAAGTGATTAGAGGATATGATCATATATAGCACAGTACATACGTACAGTAGAACAATACTTGTGGTTCAATGCCGCCGTTGATTGATCAGTTCCCCCCTCCCTCCCTGCTAGGTCTCGACTGGTGTTTAAAACTCTCTTTTTCCCAAAAAATCTATACAGTTTGATTTTTTTTTGACAAAATTTAAAAAATTTGGTCATAATTTGGAAAAAAATGTATAGAATTAGATAAAATATTGCACACTTAGCTTTGAACTATTTTTGTAAGTACTTTTGATTCACTATATTTGCAAAAGTTATAAACATATATTTTAATTCGTAAAAATAGTCAAAGTAGTAAAACAATAGACAAAAAAGGTTTATTAAAAGTATAAAGAATTTTTTGGGATAGAGGGAGAGTATGTTTGATTAGATTTTACAAACTCTGCCTACTCATTATAGTGTGCTCGATCGAACTCTTTAACAATCATCATTACTCGTATTATGTACACTGCGGACCATTTTCATGCTCAATTATCAGTCTTACGTTACGGTACTTGTTACTCTTTTGTTGGCTAAATATTGAACAGAAGCTCTAGCAAATCTCAATTTTACAATACCAACATCAACCATACAGCGAGGTACTATACCTTAATATTACACATCGATTATTAATGTCTCAATGAGACTTCGTGAGAAATACAAAAATAAGCACACTATAAAGAGTAGCCCGTCTAGAACAAGACAGTGGCTTAGTAAACTAGAAGTTCACCATTATGCCACACTTTCTGTCCAGGCTCAAGAGAAATCAAACGAAACAAAACAAATCGGTTCACGTACAACAAAGCAGTCGTGATACCTTATATAGTAATTGATACAAAGAACTCAAGAGCACTGGAAACCCTGAGGTAACTCGCAACCACAGTAGTTGACAATCAAGCTAAGATCCACTGGAACATTTAAGCTGATACCCAAAACGTTAGCTTTAATGGCAGTACAAAGGCAGACAGCAGCCTTAGCATCAATAATCCCTTTAATAAGAGCACAGCAGGGCTCCTTTTGTGGCTCACCGACCTTAAGTTTGAGCACGTCAAGCACACCAGCACACACACCAAGTTTAAGGGTATCACTTGGGCAAGAAGACCCGGAGGAACCACCAGGCGAACCACCAGTCCCAGGGTAGGACGGTGCGCTCGGTGTAGGCTTGGGCTTAGGCTTAGGCTTAGGCTTTGGCTTTGGCGTTGGTTGATCAGTACCTCCGCAACTACCGCATGCGGTAATGAGAGTAAATGAGAGAAGGTTAAGGACGAGGAAAAGAGCAAGAGCTTTGGAAATAGAAGCCATGCTTGTTAACTATATCTCTATTAGCAGCAGTGTGACTACTTCGCTAGTAGAGATGTTTCTGTTTGGTGTAGAGAAATGAGTGAAGGGGGTGGGATTTTATAGTTTAGATGGGAGCGAGGGAACTAGGGAAGGATAATGACGGAGGGAAAATTTCAAATAATTAAGGATGATCGACTCATTAGCAGTGCATTACCAAGTGTGAACTGGAGTATTATTCTAGCTGCCAAAAACGGGTAAGAAAATGTAGGGCTTGGCCTTATTTGAGGCAGCAAGTTTTTGATACACCCAGTGTACGGGTACACCGAGTAGATTTATGACTAAAAATAAAAAAACTGACTAATGATATTAAAAATATGACTAATGATTTATGTTGTAATGCTTTGTAAAAAACAGCTGGTGTACCGGACAGTGTACGGTACACCGAGTGTACCTAAGAATTGGAGTATATATCTGACTATCTGAGGTGGTGGAAAATCATACGTATGAGCAAATTGGTCAGGAAGTACTCGATTTATTAGTGGCTTATCATTTGTCAGTAGTCTATTAATGGACCAATAGACAGGGATTAAGGAGTATGTGATGGAAGGCCATGCATGCATGCATGAGTTAAATCCAAATTAAATATCTTGCAAACAAAAAAGAATAGTCAATATTATCTGCACGAAATAGTATCGAAGAAGTGAAGAACTAAATATCTAAAGCTGGGATAACTATAATTTGTAAATGAAGTAGGTGACTAATAAGCTAGCTGAGTGATTATCTGTTCATGTCTTAAACTCTTCTTGATTCGCAAAGTTCAAAACTTTCTTTGAACTGTAATATTACATTAAACTACTCCATAATAGTGAAACGGTGAAACCCGTAATAAATTGCAATTCAAAGTTCGTTTTCCATGCGTAATACCGCGAAATACGCTATTACAATTTGATATGACGATACTTGCCAGATTTTCTTGCCGAAATGCTGTTGAAGTACCAAAGTGAATAAGTGCTGCTGGTTTGCAGTGAAATCAACAAACAAATAAATAGATATATGGAACAATAGTTTTCAAGTATATACTTTCAAAAGTCACACTAATCCTTTCTTACGCGACTATGTACTGCTGAGTACTGTACATTGTAATCTTGTCATGAAATGATACAAGAGATTGTGATTGTGTTAACAATTCAAACAAGTTGCTCTCTAATTAGTCTATAGAGTCACGGGCACACCTTTCATTATCCCAGCATAAATGATCGTGCATTGTCATGTCCTATGGGTTTCACGCTTCGACTACTGTTATCTGGCCGACATCGGATTAACTAACTTATTTCTAGTAGAGTTTAGAGTTGTAGTCGTTCTAGAATGTGATTTATAATGAGGGATGGATGTAAATATGTAATGTGCGTAGAGAAGTATAAAGACATTGGAGCTTTGTACGAGGGAAATACTTTAAATAGGGCAGACAATCTCAGAGCTCGTTTGGTTAGCATGGGAATTTTATTCCGCGGGAAGTGTTATTTCATGGGAATTAGCTTCCCATTAAAATTTCATGGGAATTGTATTTGATGTATTTGGATAACCAGTACGAATTCTAGCTTCCAATGCATTATATTCACATTTTTAATTTATCTTTTTAAACATTTCACTCAGCACAACATGGGAATTAGAAGTTCTCTAGGTTTCCCTAACTAGTAGTTGTACTTTCTGCCTCCGTACAGCAAGTAAATTCCTGGAGGAATTTGTACTTCCTTTATGAACCCCAAAGGAAGCTAACCAAACAAGTGGCCAAAGTGAGACTTCCTAGAAAGTGGAGATTCTCGTGCTATATATGCAAGTGCATCCAAACGAGCTCTCAATTGAAATCTGCTTTCAACTGGAAAAGTATTCATTATGTGTTTGTACAACGTCTCCCTTTACCCTTTACGAGATAGCATGTAGTGGTTGAGTATGAGTCTACTGTACCATGTACCATGTCTCTGATTATTTAACGACGTTGATGGCGTCTTCCTAACAGAAGTACCTTAACATCGTGAGAGAATAACATTTCTGAGTTATGTTTATCGTGTTGAAAATCAGTAGCATCCACTAAGTGACATTCCCCAATTTAGGGTTCTAACTTTGGTACTCCGTACATAAAATTCTATCATCGCGACGACCGCGCGTGACGGGGCGATGTGTGGGGATTATATTAAAAATGTTTTATAAACTTTTTACATTACTATATTAGAAAGATTTTCAGTGTTCTAAAAACAAGAATAAAGTTTTTACATTCCTTCTTAATTTAGAACGCCACTACATAATATATTCAAGATTTTTCAAAAACGGAATGAGTACCTTAATTTAGATGTATGATAATTTATTGTTTTTAAAGCAAAAAGACAAGCAGAAACTAGAAACTAGAAAAAACTGCTACCTTAAGAACATCATAATCAATACACTTAATTAGCAAAAAAAATTAATGTTCCCCTACATACATAAAGTGTATATAGAAATTAAAAATACTGAGGCCATTGTTCTTTATGGCCTATTTTAACCATTTTTATTTCAATTTAGTTCTGTGTAATTTAGTGATGGTTTATAGTTGAAAGAATGCAAGAGAAACTCATATCTTCAAAAGCAATAAGCTAGCAGTGGTTACTCGGTGGTTACTCGGATTAAACAGAACTGAAAACACTTAGAAGTACAGGGACTTTAAGTAATAAGATTTACCTCCCATTTTCTATTATCTTGGAGAGAAACTACAAACTCTAGTATTTGTTTTTGTCAATTAAGAGTTAAAGTAAAAAGGAAAAGATCACATAAATTAATTTAATCAAAAGAAAAATTAACTTATAAGGGAAATTATCAAAATGGCCTTGAAATAGACAGATACGTCACTTACTTAATTAACAGGTGAACCGACCAAAATTCTATAAGGTACCCATATTGATATATTGTCAAATAGTTTAGATATTCTAATCGGTATATTGAAAAGAATAGGTACCAATCTAATATTATGCTATAAGTTGGATGCCCAAATGGCATACTACCCTTCTGAAATTAAAGTATTTATATATACCTACATCAGTGTATGTAAGAGCTTATGATTTCAAAAGACTTAGGTACACCGTACATCCGATATATATACTTACATCGGGTGTTTTTTATGAAGTATTATAACATTCATTTTTTTGATATCATTCATTAGTACTCTTAGTAATCATTTTATTCGGTGTAATTTACACCCCATGTACCAAAGATTCATCAAAGACTATGTTCTAAGCAAAATAGCTATAAAAACCTTCAGATACTTCTTATATTTGGTGAAGTTGTTGGAAGTCAATACTTCAATGCATCAATTGGTCAATCTCGGAAACAACCTCTCTATTTTCTTAAATAGGGGTATGGTTGCGTACATATTGACCCGAATACCCATTGAATGGGATTTTACACTCGTTGTTGTTGTTTATTATGCCAAGAACGAGGGGTGAAAAAGTAATTTTTCCAAATAGTAAAGAAAAAGGGAGATGAACCGCGTTGGCTGACCAGTGACCCAAATGTCCCTCTCACCTTTTTTTTTTTCTGGTTTCGAAGTCTTTCTCACTGTACATCCTTGTGTGTTGTGTCACCTTGTCGATAATGACGTTGTTTATCAACTATTCAACTCACAATTATCAGATACTTATCAAAATTCAACCATACTAATGATCTTTACTAATACTGTAACAAACTTAAAATTACAACAAAGATCAAATTGGCATCTACCTTGCAAATTCCATTTACTTTTAACTCTGATTAAATTTCTCCCTCTCTCCCACTTTTTTCTCAGCTGTCATCAATATTTCCTTCCCATCAAAGCAAATTCTTGGCACCTCATTTCCATTTCACATTTTTTCACTATTTTCTCAAAAATCAAACAAAACTACTCATCAAACCAAAAGACTTCTTCTTTCTCCTTCTGTCACCCTTCCAGATTATTCCCAGCTCACTTTCTTTTTTCTTTTTCCCTTTTCTTTCCTCATTTAATCACACCCCCCTTTCTTTCCCCAAATTTTCCCCCTTTTGGCCCTCATCACAAACCCTAGAATTCACACAATCAAATACAAAAAATTATCATATTTTTTCAATTCAATCACACAATTACCTTTCTTTTCAGCTCAATTTATCTGGGTCAATCTTCGATTGTCCCAAAATTCAACCTACCTGGCTCAATTGAGTCATTTCAGTTAAGCCCGATCGTCAAGAAAAATCCAATCAAACCTTGAAAATCGATCCAATTTTCTCAATTGGATACACCATTATCTAATTCAGGGGTTTAATTTTACTGGGTCAATCTCCGATTTTCAAAAAGATTGAATCTTGATAAGAAATTTGGGGAAAAGAATTGGAAAATTTGATGATGGCGAATTATGAAGGGAGGAACAATAGTAATAGCAATGGTGAGCGTGAGCAACTGTTATCAAAGCCAACTCCATCCTCTCTCTTCAATCGATCGATGACAATACACGCATCATCAAGCCCCTTCTCTTCAAGGAAGCCTCAAGTTGATCGAAACGTATCGATGAAGAAATGGTACCACAGTTCTTTAGAAACAGCTCAATCTTCGCTTAAGGGTAAGGTTAGTAAGCTAAGAACTTTGTTTGAGTCACAAAAGTCTTCAAATTCAGGAGGCACAAAGGCTGAGTCATCATCATTGTTGTCGCCGTCACCGTCGTCATTTTCATCACAAATTCTTGCTCATCATCAGTCATTTAATAGATTAAGACCCACAAAGTCATTTAGCAGTGATTTTAAGGATTCTTGGTCGATTCTAGATGGCTCTAGTATACGATTTCCGGGTACCGAAGACCGGGTTGTTGTGTACTTTACTAGCTTGAGAGGGATTAGGAGGACATTTGAAGATTGTTATGCTGTGAGGATGATATTTAGAGGGTTTAAGGTGTTTGTGGATGAGAGGGATGTGTCGATGGACTCGGCGTATAGGAAGGAGGTACAAGGGTTGTTAGGAGAGAAGAATGTGAGCTTGCCACAAGTGTTTATTAAGGGTAGGTATGTGGGTGGAGTTGATGTAATTAAGCAGGTGAATGAGACGGGCGAGCTTCGGAAAATACTGCAAGCGTTGCCAGTGAGGGATAGACGGTTTGTGTGTGACGGTTGTGGTGATGCTCGGTTCTTGCCTTGCTCGAATTGTAGTGGGAGTAGGAAGTTGTTTGATGAAGATGAAGGGGTGTTGAAGAGATGCTTAGAGTGTAATGAGAATGGGTTGGTTCGCTGTCCCGAGTGTTGTAAGTGAATCAAGTGATCATTTATGGTGATTCGAAGGTATCGAATTTGGAAACTATAAGTTTAGCTAATTAATTGGTGTGGTATTTTTATTTTTTTAGCATGATGGTTTGGCTTGGATAACCTACTTTTTTTTACCGGTTTCAGCCATGTCTTGGGATTTGGTTGTACAATGTTTTTCATAGAGATATGATGAACAACTATGTAATTCTTACTATGCTAGCGCGACTCCTTGTTGAAGGAGCAAGGAGTAGCACATGGGAAAATAAAAAAAAATTAAGAACAGTATTATGTATTGGTGTGCATCATTGTAGCTTTGGAGAAGGGTCTCTCCGCTAGTTTACAGTGTACATTTTCTGTACTGTATATATTAATGACATTGGTACGCTTACGTTTCCATATTTCTCAACTCCATTTGGTGCTGTATGTAAGTAGTTTTTGAGATAGACGGTTGTAGTTTTTGCTCATGGGGTTTGATAAAACCTTGTGATGAAACTTGGTTGTCAGTCTATTCGTTCATCTTCTCTACGTGCTGTTTGCCATTACTAGTTGGCAGTGCTTCAGTTTTCTAGTATTTGTTTGTTGCTATTTATCTAGTCTGGTACTCTTTTATCCGTTCATTCTTGGGAATTAATCTTCTTTTTCTGAGTTTGTGGTGATGTTTAGATTGCTATGCCATTCCAAGTCTTTTGATTCCAAGTCTTTTGATCTCAATACGTTTCAGTTTGCTCCACCTGTATAATCATTGGACCTCTTTCTAGTAAGAGTGGTAATTGGTATGCAAGGCGTGTTCTCATTTCGATTGTTGGATTATGCAATGCTTTTGCTCTGCTTATCTTCTGCTCTGCTTTTGTGGAAATCTGAATTCTTTGGCCCCATCCTAGGGGTATTCATGACTTCTGCAGATAGTCATCTGATCCTCGTTTCTGACTGAAGAACTTCCTGGTTTATCGGAAGCATAGT
>ONZK01001683.1:168607-188549 GCA_900322385.1 Pharnaceum exiguum | reverse complement strand
TGAATAACATTATCATATAATTTTTGCATCATAATTCAATGTAACTTTTAAGTTATTAACGGTCAAAGTAGACCCAAAAAAGTCAAATTGGACACTTAATTGGGGACAGAGGGAGTAAATGATAATGAAGAGTTTTTCCATGTTTTTCATTATTTCCTCCAGCTATTAATTTACGCGCGCGCTAAATCATTGACATGACTACTTACCATCATTAATTGTTTGATCACGAGCCATCTGGAAAGAATAAGACAGATTTGGTTTGGTAGGTTTAAAACTTTAGAATGATGTATGTCTTCCCAGAATTTAGGACATGATTTGCGGAGAAATGTCCTGAAATCTGAATATATGCTTCCGTTATCCGATTTACAGTATACGGAGTACGGACTACGGAGTATGTAACTGCACTACACTATACTGAAAACAGTATAAATTGTAGGCTTGGATGCACATCTATTTAGGTCTAGTGCCTATGGAGTTGAAAGAATTATCTCCATCTTTTAATTTTAGGTGATTATTGACTATAGTAAAACGATAAGAAAATCTTCAAATACTTCTTATTTTGGGTAAAGTTATTGGAAGTCAATACTTCAATGCAGTAATGGGTCAATCTCGTAAACAACCTCTCTGTTTTCTAAGTACAAGGATAAGGTTGCGTACATTCTAATCTCGAACACCCCATAAACGGGGATTTACAATCATTTGTTGTTGTTGATTCACAGCAATTTAAATTGCACTCAAGTAGTCAAGTTGACTTTCACGAAACTAAAAACAATGGAACTTATGTTGGCAAGCACGTAATGATCCGGCCTCAAGTTGGCAAGCACGTATTGCATTAATTATTATATGTGATGGTGAGTGGCCTGAGTAAGGTTGATCGTAAGAGTTGAGGGTAAAATTGACATTTTCTAAATAAAAACTTACTTACTATAAGAGACAAATTCTTAAGGAACAACCTAACAAGGAAAATAGAAGAGCTATTTTAGAACTCCAATTCCTAGGTACATTGTTATACGTTTACACCGGCTATTTTCCCTAAAGCATTTCAACATAACCAACAAGTGGTTGGTGTGAGTGGTTCGGCACTCTTATTCCTTAAGTAAGGTCTCGGGTTCGAGCTTTGTGAATGGAGAAATCACTTGCTGGGAGCACTTTACCCCTTAGTAGGCCGATCCGGTGCGAGTAGGATTGGCCTACCCCAAAGGGTTTAGATATACCTATGGTTTAAACAAAAAAAACATTTCAACATATACCATTAGTCACATTTTTAATGTTATTAGTTAATTCTTTTATTATTAATCAAAAATCCACCCGGTATATGTATACAACCGGTAGAAGTCACTCCGGCGAAAGTAGAGCTTGAATTCCTCATTTTAGAACGGAGAGAGTAATAATTTTCATTGCTACTTTATTTTCATTTGATGGGGCAAGGACGGTGGTCAGGGGGTTTCTATTCTGTAGAAGTTATACTAGCATGAAAACATATAGTTGACGATTTCCGATCCATTAACATGCTAATTGCTAAGTGCCTAAGTGGCAACCCCAATATATTTTCATTCCATAATGTATTTAATTATTACCAATGTTTGAGAAAGAAAATGTGATAGGCTAAATTACACCGCCACTCAAGCGATTAAGCTCCATACTGTTCCTCAAAGTGCATTTAGCTCCTTTTAGATTCAAAACAGGATAAAGAAGAAAGATGGCGTATGGCTTAACCGACTGAGCTGATGAATCGATGAGGTTGATAAAAGATCAGTTAGATCGACTATTCTATCAAGCTATTAATAGATGAATCTTAATAATGAAAAATATATCAAAGGCGTCGGAGATAGGTGGCCTTTATCATTATGCTCTTAATCAAGTATCTATGTATGACTGTTCAATCAAAAAAGTCTATATATGACTGAGAAAGTCGTTGATCGAACAAATTTTGTATATTTACGCATCCGTTCGATCACTTCAACTTCTTTTCAAGATGACATATAAATTGATGAATTGCATTGTGATATCAATCTGCTTTATCCTTGCAAGTGTGTCTATCTACTAGAGTTTCTAACTTTAAAATTGAACGATAAATAAACACAACAGCAATAATTACGCTTTTAAAGATCGAACGAGCTCGATCTTGAATACATATACATTCAACTGATGGGCAACCATACAGGCTACAGCACGGAAAGAAGTTACAGATATTAAATTTGCTAGCCATCCCACGCCGATCTCAATTAGAATCCCCAAACAAACGTAAAAGACGATACAACTTCTTTTTTTTTTGTATTTTTATAGTGCACAACTGACAATACCTGACATTGTCTCAAGTTATTTCCAGTAACATTATCACCTAATGAACGTAAATTATTAAGAGATCGGTGGACATATAAAACCCGAAGGAGGTGTCTTGCCACAAGTTGCGAGGACGGAAAGGGCAAGGGGAATGTATATTGGCAAGTTGAGAAGCTTTAATCTTATAGCCGTGCAAAGACAAAGGGCAGCTTCAAGCTCCAGCAAACCTTGTAGCACAGGACAGCACACATTCTTAACCGGGTCTCCTAAGCCAATGTGCACTAAACCTCCTAAAACATCCAGGCAAAGCCCCAATTTTAGTGCATCAATTGGACATCTTTCTGGAGTCTTTGGTGAAGGGCTTACGCCACCACCACCTTTTCCTGGAGGGGACGTACCTCCTCCTCCACCGCCTCTTCCTGGAGGTGGATAATAACCTCCTCCTCCCCCTCCTTTACCAGGTGGAGACCCACCGCCTCCCCCGCCTCTACTTGGGGGTCCACTTCCACCTCCACCACCACCTTTTCCAGGAGGATAATAACTACCTCCACCTCCCTTGCTAGGGGGCCCACCACCACCACCACCTCCACCCCCTGGAGCACCCGGCGTACCGGGTGTACCTGGAGTGCCTGGTGCTCCAGGAGCTCCGGGCGTACCCGGGGTCCCTGGAGTTCCAGGAGTACCGGGAGGACCGTAACTTGGAGGGCAAGGAGCGGAAGGGGGTGGTTTGATTACAATAGGTGGTGTTACAATGACTGGGGGAGTTGGAACGACAACTATTGGTGGCATGACGATGGGAGGGACAACCACTGGGGGTGATACCTTAGGGCCACCACCACCATGGTATGGTGGACGACCCTTGCCACCCCCTCGTCCTCCATGATGAGGTGGCTTGCTGCCATGGGTTGGTGGGCGAGTGGAAGGGCTTCGAGGTGGTGAAGGGCGACCATAAGGTGGGCGAGGCTTGCCACAATAGCCACAAGCATATATTGGCGGCAATGAAATAACCATGCAGATCATGTAAATAAAAAGGATTGCTGTAAACTTTGGAGCCGCCATTATTGTTATTGTTTTGGGGCTTATCCTGCCTGCTTGCACTGTGAAGCATGAGCAATTTATAGGGAAACTCTTGTGAGTTATAGCAAACCCGTGACTACTGACTATCTCTCAATTGCATGCATGTAAGGGGTACGTAAAAACAAGTTATAATGCTGTCCTTGGTAAACAAGCAACACGTATCTAAGTTACTAGAGAGTCAAGAGAAGTTAATCAGATATGTTTGGTGATTTTGGTTGTTGTTTTCTTCATTTTCGCGCACTTCTATGCTCATGCATAGTTTCCCCATCCGTGACTTTTTTTGCTGTATATGCATCGACATGCAACTGTATCCGTGAAATAATAATCAAATTAATTAGGGAGTGATTACTCTAGGTGGTGAAATGGGTCGAGCACGTCATTTTTGGGCGGATCGTCGATCGATTTTGGACGGGACATTAATATAAGGAGGTAAAGGAACCCACTTATTTGTTGGCGATGTGGCTCAAATTCGGACAATTCTGGAATTAGAGGGAGGGTTTCACCATCTCGACTATAGGCCCTCCACTCCAGAAGGTCACTTTGATCATGGGTTGTACGTTAACAATCGAGTAAGTTATGTTTTGGGTTAACCAACAGGTTAACAACACCTCTTTTTTTCTAAAAAAAAAAGATTATAATATATTTTTTTTCATGTTTAAAAATTGGTTATTGACTTATTGTTTACACTTAATTGGGTTGTTTAACCTTCATGATATAGCTAGTAATATAAGGTGTAATGTCAAATTTTCCAAAATAAAAGTTAAAATATATTTTTTTTAGATAAAAATATTACCATTTTCGAATGTATGTACTGGACGATTTTTTAGACAAATTGAACTTAACTTGGAAATTAACAGGTCAATAAGGTTCTACCATTTTCTGAATGCAAGTAAAAAAAATCTAAATTGACGAGCAAATTCCGTTTTCGAGTTCAATTATTTTTCCACCTCCAGTTATTACACAAATTTCCATGATTCTCCCCGTCTCTCTCTCTCTTAGCTTGCTACGAATGTGCCATCACGTTCAAACTTTTGAGCAGTAATTCAGTAAATCACTGAATCTGATCGAGTGAAAAGATGAGTGTGGTGGCATGCTTTTGAGCAACGACTCTGTGATGTACAGCTAGGAGAACAATTATCTATTTTGTCTCGATTATGTTTGGGGAATAATTTTTCCATAATCTCCAAAGTTAGAATAGTAGTGTCCCTTAACATTTTATGTTTGCTTGGTCTGCTTGGAGAACTTTACTCGATCGTAATATCATGATTAGTGAGTGGAACAATTATTTTGATTCGACAATATACCAATAGACATTATCTAACATCTCCAATTTTTAGGTACACTCGGTGTACGAGATATTTTTAGGTGTACACTAGGTTTTTTTTAAAGTATATTTTTTTTAAAGTATATTACAACATATATCATTAGTCACCTTTTTGATGCCATTAATCAATACCTTTGTTATTAGTCATAAATTCATCCGATGTACGTGTACACCCGGTTTATCAAAAACCTACTTATCTAGTATCCTTTCCTATGTACCGAATCTTCACTCTTAGCGAATTAATTACATTCTCAGTTGGTAACTGAGTTTGGGATTGTTGTCAACTGTTATAGCTGTATGAGAAGATGTAACTATGAAGTGGTGTACTGTAGATGTGGTTGAAAATGATTTCACCTATAACTAGGTAATAACTAAGATGAAAAAAATGTTTACAAAATTTATATTTATTAACAAGTGTTGTCGAAAACACTTTGAAAGAACTTTCATCTTTATTTCAAACGCAGCCTACGGATGTCCTCTTTAATTATTATTGTTCTCTTCTTTTATTCATGTCACACAAATAAAGAAAATACTAAGAATGAAGAGAAAAGAGAAGGGAAAAAATGGCAATTATCATTTGTCATCAGGATTCTTTTGTCTTTGAAAATTTTGTATTTCTGGAAGATCAAAATAGGACAAAGAGGTCTTAAGAATAAGGGCCTCTCAAGAGACCTTGATCAATGCAATCAAAAGTTAACTAATTTGACAAGTATCGTTACTTCTTTCCCTATATAAAACAACAAGTTTTTTTTTTTACACAAAAAAAAAAGACAAGTTTTTGGTATATTTGGTGTAACTTTACACCCACTTTAAATAGCTTAGATTATACCCTTAATTTGAAAAGAAGAAAAAAATTTTGTTAAAAAAACTTATTGAAGTCATTTTTTTGGATGTAAACTTACACCGTACCCAAAGTGCGTAAGTATTAAAGATGTAATATACTAACGGGTATATTATGTTTAGAAAAAATTTGTGTGAATCCGTTTCATAGATGAGATTGCATAATATGGTCATTATTGTGTAGTCGAGGGGTCATTATATAGTAGTCGATGGTTCATTAATATACAGTCTCATGTATGAAACGGGTTCACCCAATTTTTTTGTGTATTATGTTCCTTTTTAGAAAACCTTAACAAAAAAACTTGAAAAAAGAAACTATACATAATCAAAAACTATATCTATAACGATCTAAAAAAAAACTATATCTATAACAGAATTAAAATGAATTGGAAAATTAAACTAAAAAATTCAAGTGAAGTTGATTCTCCGTGGACATACTCCTAGCTTTAGGAGTTGTGTGTGTTTTTTGTTTACACAAATGCCTCTGTAAAAGGAAATGTTAACGTATTAATGGAACAATGAAAAATGAAATAGTAATTTTTTTCCTCAGGCAGACAGGACCATTTATCTCTGTTACATTTTTATATTTGGAGCGACGAGCAAGTATTCGAAATGAATTGTGTGAGATTGGTTCTCAAAAAAGAAAAATTGTGTGAGATTGTTTTAGAGATCGAGAACTACATTACGACTCTAGATAGAAAAGCGCGCCAATTGACTATCAAGAGTTCAAGAGTTTAGCCGACATTCTAATGCGCCAAAACATAAGGGACGAAGTAGATATTTATACGAGTTCGAGTGGAGCATGGGTAACTTTTGTAAGTCATTGATCAGACCAAAAGATTTACACCTTAATCATAAAAATTGAAAAATTGAAATTATCCATTCACTTAAGTCATGAGCGGATCGATGATGACCAAGAAGAAATGCAGTAAGCAGAGGTACTATGTACTTAGAAGTTTCATAGAATTTGAAGAACAAACTTACGAAGATGAATTTCAATTAAAGAAAGTTTAGGTCATATAGACCTATGCATGAATAATGAATAATTGAGCATATTAGTAGTACTTAAAGCTTACAAACAATCATAGTAAGAAATATCACAATGCAAGGCCATTACGCACCAGTTGGCCAATCAATCAAATACAATAGACAGAAAACAAACTAAAACAATCAGAAATGACCAATGCAACGAAATTAAAGTCAAGGCTAGAGGGCTTGAAAAAGACTGCGGATCAATGTATGTGGCAACTTGACTTGTTTCTTTGTATAAGTTTGTTTAGGCTTAAGCGCATTGGAAGCCGGAAGGCACTTCCTTGCCACAGTAGTTGAGCAGAATGCTCAAATCGATGGGAAGAGTAAGGTTAATCCCTAACACATTAGCCTTGACGGCAGTGCAAAGGCAAACAGCAGCTTCAAGATCAGCCAACCCCTCAAGGAGAGTGCAGCAAGGGGTCTTTGGAGGGGTTCCCACAACAACGTGAACCAAATCCAATAAGTCAGCACATACTCCCAACTTTAAGGTGTCCACCGGGCACTTTCCCCCAGATGAGCCACCACCGTGGTGGCCGCCACCTCCGTGGTGATCACCATGGTGGTCGCTGCTGCTGGATGGAGGTTGTGGGCAAGGGACATAGTGGGAGCTCACAAAAGAAAAGAGCACTAGGTTAAGGCAAAGGAATAGGGCAGTCGATGCCAAAGAAGCCATCTTGTTTATATATGTTTATTAATGGGAATTTAAGCTAAGATGAATAGTGAATGGAGGATTTTTGTTGTGTGAAATGGAGAAATGAGTTAGGGTTTATATAGGGGAAGATTGTTATCAACTTAGGAGTAAAATAATTCGAGAAATTGGAGATGTTCGTATATGCATGTTCAATCAGTGACCAGAAGATGGCCATTTGATATTTCTTTAAACATTTTTTGTTTACTTGTCATTTGTCTTTCCTCTTCATTATGCCGAGCGATATAATGGTTTCAAAATTCCAACAGCTACAGAAAGAGTAAGTAACTTAATAGTCTACACTATCTAAGCTTGGAAAAGCAGCATCGTTGGCACCGTTATAATGCACACGGATCTACATTTAGATGAGCAAGAGTCCCAGACAAATCGTAATTAGGTCCTGAGGTCCATTAGTTAATCACTTAATCTGTGGCACTTAGTCCTAAATCTGCGAGAAGTGGACAAATAACACTGTTAAGTGGATTGTGAAAATTTACTTAATTACGCGCAATAGTAATTTGGTATGATATATCTAATCATTGATCATTCCGTGCAAAGCTTAATTAAGAAACCAATGATGATTAAGATGCTAGATTGTCTAGATTCCTTACTTAATTTATCACAGCGGAATAAAGAATTCCTAATACACGATTGCGCTTGTTAGTACGGATACTTGGCCTTTTCATTTCGTTTGACACAACTCTACCATATACTCCGTATGTACTTAGGTAGGAAGGTTCCCAAATAAGCACGTAGTACTACTCCATAGTAATTTTATTTTATTTTCATGAGCCCTTTCTCTCTTTTTCTCCCAAGGGTGGGTATAATAGTATGTCATCTTTCCATAAAAAAATAAAATAATATATCATCTTGTGTGCCACTTAATATGTAAAATAAAACATGAAGATTCACATTAGTTAAACTGAACATGACAATAAACAGCCATGTGAGTGTGTATATACACCAATGTTTTGAAAACCTGACCGGACCGGTCAGTTCGACCGGTTCAATCGGGAACCGATGGTCTATCCGGTTTTCAAACACCGATTATTTAGGCTTGGTCAAATGCGGTCAAAATCGACTGAAACCGGTCAAATCGGTCAGTTCTGACCGGTTTTGAACGGTTTAGTACTTAAAAAAATTTAAAAAAACTTTTTAAATAATTTTATTTTTTAAAATAATTTCAAAATACCGGTTTCAACTGGTTGAACCAGTGACCCAGCTGAGAGCTCGATTCGGTTTTCAAAACATTGATATACACCATGGCCCATGTATATGCAATTCTAGTCTCAATATTGGTTCTGAGTTAGAAAATGAAAAGCTAACAATTCATATGCTTTCATAGATAAGGGACGATGCTTTTGAACTTGAGTAGTACTACTTCGTGCAAGTTGCAACGTAACTTTCATCACATAAAAAGTACAGTACACATGAAATTTGGTCTGAATCGGGTTTGGGATAGAGTATCAAATCCAATTGAAAATGTCGGCTCAAATCATAGGATCATTGAACTGTATCAGAAATTTATCTGAATCTGACTATGCAGGGGAATTTACATACAATCTCGTAGATCAGAGTTTGAGCCGTTACGTTTGAATGATTAATCAGTGACATCAGTCTAATATGCAATTTCTCGTCCTCTTTTCTTTTGTTCTCCCCTGTTTTTTTGATTACTCGTATTATATTTTTTTTTTTGGTGTATTACTCGTATTATATTTTCGGGTACAAGCTTCGGAATATGTTCTAGTTGCAGTGACTACAACAAAAATTACAAGAAGAAATAACTATGGGCGCCTTTGGCATTTAGATCAACTTGAGTGATGAGTCAGATTCTTCTGCTACTCGATCCATAGTCTATTAGTCTGTTATGGGAAAACCAGAAACAACAGAAACCTATAGTAGAGACCAGTGAGACCGTCACAATTTCTGAGATGTGTACAATTACGTTTCCAGTGGAAAGTTGAACGTAATACTACATTGATTGGAAACATCCAGGCGTAAAACTCAATAGTAAAAAAAAAAATCCAAGAGCACAAAGTAGCGTTACCATTGCTTTACATGACTCCAAACTACCTGCGTAGTGAACTAGAAAAACAATAGTCTTAACAATGTCCTGAAACACCAAATCAACAAAATTTTTTTTTGGCTTTTTGCCCCCTCAGTTTATTTGGCGAAATTCTTCAATCACTATAGGAATGTAAGATTTTATCTTCAGTCAACCGCGCGTAGTCTGTTGGCTGTATTGCCTGTATATGTACGTACAAAAAGATAATGAGCTATAGAGTACTGCATTTCCAATTCATGAGGAACTGAGAGTTGGGAGGTAAATCGTGATAATATAACTCATAATTGATAACAAGAGTACTTCATTGAATTGAGAGAAACCATTTATTTATTCAAAAGAAACTCATACATCAATATCAGTTCATCATTTGAGAAACAAAAACTTGCAACGACAAAATAGAAATAATGGGCTCAAGGGGCCTTGACCACCAGCCATATGTATATCAATACAACATTGATCAATAAGTATGAAGCCTAGCTACATGCATGCTTGGTTCTAGAGAAGCAAGGAGTGTAGTAGCTTATGCGCATTGGAATCCTTTGGGAGCTTTCTTGCCACAGTAGTTCAACAACAAGGTCAAGTCAACAGCGACATTGAGGTCAATACCCAACACATTGGCCTTAATTGCAGTGCAAAGGCAAACAGCAGCCTCAAGATTGGCCAACCCCTCAAGGAGAGTGCAGCAAGGGGTCTTTGCTGGGGTGCCCAAAACAGCTTGTACCAGACCTAACAAGTCAGCACATACCCCCAACTTCAAGGTATCTAAGGGGCATTGTCCCCCGGATGAGCCGCCACCTCCATGGTGACTTCCGCCTCCGTGGTGACTGCCACCTCCATGGTGACTTCCGCCTCCGTGGCCACTGCTTGAGGGAGGTGGTGGGCAAGGAACATTGGAGGAGCTGACCAAAGTGAAAAAGACAAGGTTGAGGCAAAGGAGGAGGGAAGTTGATGCCATAGATTTTGAAGCCATTTTGTGTTAGGGAACTAAAGTTTTCTAGAGCAGCTAATTTGTAGCTTGTGAGTAACTGGAGGCCGGGTTTGTGTTGTGGTTTGATGATGTGCTGCCATTGGGTTTTATAGTGGAATTTTCTTCCTTTTTTTCAATTCTTTTGGATTAAATTTAATTTTAGTGTAACGTGGAGTTTATTCTAGAAGGGATATATGGTAAACTAGTAAATACAAAATATAATTGAAGGCTTGTAATCAAATCAATTAGTGTAGGAATAATGGATTCTACATGGCCCATGTGTAGATTAATCTTCAATCAGGCTCCCTAGCTAGCTGGATTTCTGGAGCTATGCTTTTCATGTTGATCTTTAGTTGTCAATTTGCATTCGACTTTCTCACAGTCATACATGAAGATTGATTTTAAGTATACCTGCTATTGTACACTATATGATTGGAGGAGTGCTTAGTATAAATGATCATCACGCTTACGCAGGAGGAAGTATAGTGATCTGTTGGCATATTTCAGTTCTACTACCTAGCCAGCCTTTGGCAGCGGATTAACTTCTCAAAATAATGTTATATATTGACAAATAAAATTATGCATCATCAAAAGAGAAATTCGCAGACAAATGGCAAAACTAACTTTCACCTATTCAGAGTTATGCCGAGTTAACTTATGTGTATCAGTGTATCGGCCTGCGAAGGAGAACAAAGCTTCAACAGAGGCAATTAGGCTTGAGGCAAGATTTATGCCTACTAGGCTACTAATACAAAGTTTAACAGCTTAATCTGTGCAGAGTTATGAGCTTATGATAAGCCAGTTGTAGGAGCTCATAATAAGATGGGTCAGGAAGCTATATCAAAAAGATTGAACGATTGTTAATCAAAGCATAGGCATAGCAGGCGATTTTCACAAACTATCAATCATATATATGCATACGCTGCTAGCTGTTTGATCAGGTAGCATAGAGAAACTAATTCACGATTCCAAGTTTTTCCTACACTTTTTACTTCCACAGTTCCATAGAATAATAAACGAGGTAGGCTAAGGTCCTAACTCCTAGCTAGGTAAAGCAATGTGCATGCATGAACCCAATTACCGAACCGAAGGGTTTGGGGAATTTCATGTGAAGTCATATATACAAAACTTATTTGTTTGTTTTTATTTATGCAATTGCTGAAATAATAGATATTTTTCTCATACATTTTCCTTCTTTTTGTTGTTGTAGAAATAAATAAATCAAAGCACCCATCATGTGGTCATGAGGTGGAACAGTATAATTCACTAGTTCAGTAATGGTAAAAGCTGGGTTACATAACATCGGACAATAATGATCCCAGATAGTAATGTTTCACCGAGTTTGGAAGCTGAAAGCAAGGTGCTCTGTAATTTAAGAGTTCACATGCAGTCTCTAGTTGTCTTTAATAATTATGCCTTCCATTTCACATCAGACTAAGAGCGAGGCACCAATGCACCATAACTTTATCTCCTTGAAGACGCCAACATCAAGCAATAAAAAACAATTCAGTTAAAATTTGTCCAAATTAAGTCGAGATCATCAACTTCATTCATTTCATTAATCAAGGATACTTGCTAGTACAAGAACGTATAGTATGCTGTAACTTTGTAATCGAATAGGCAAATTTCACTTCAAGTTAAGCCTTTTTTCTTTCTTTTTTTTTTCTTTGTAAAGAGAGGCAGAAGCTAGAAAGTAGATGGGAATCAGACCTTGTAGGCTTGTAGCTACGTGTCTGCTCCCTTACAATTTGACATTTCAGCTGTTTAAGCTTGATTGAAATTGTTGGAAGTTTACCAAAATGGCAAAATAACTCGACTGGTTCTTTCTTCTGATGGGACAGAAAAGAACCTTATTAGCAAATGCAATATAGGCTGTAGTGAGCTGTACTAACAGAACTCATTCGGAGGGGCATCACCCCTTCTTAGCCGAGGGGCTGTCTGTGATCAGTACTTCCATTGCGAGTTATCATGGACAAAGAGATGGGCCTTATATCTAACTTTGATATGGTAGACTCCTAAAGGAGTAAAAGATATGACAATTACCTGACAAAATGCGGCAAACAAAGATGTACTTAACTTTTTGATTTGTTTTTTTTTTATTTTATTTTTGGGGGTGGGGAGAATAATACATCTATGGGCTGATATTTCTGATTTGCCGACTAGCATTTTGGTTTATACGCAGCTTCTGGATTTAGCGCGCTCATTAGTCCAAGCTAGACAAAAGATACCTATCATATACAGTTGAATTTAGTTGGTCACTTGCTCTTGATTTAGACGGGCACCCTCGAGAAGAGGCATGTGATCATCCATGATCACAGCTAAGGGAACTATGCTTGTACAATGTACATACTACACTAACATAAAACCACACAAATTCTTTCATAAAAGAAAAAACGACAAGGATGGTCTTGCGAAGTAAACCGCTATGTCTCATTCGCTTAAACCTTGGGCACAAGAATCCCGAAATTGAGATCAAAATTTTGGCCCTCATATGCAACTGGCTTTGGCGTTCAATCTGGGCTTGACCATCACTATTATCGCATGATATTTTAGTTTCTTCAATCAAATCTTAAAGATGGGAAGTAAAATAAAATGTTTGTGGCTCACAATTTGTTCCCTGAAAATTGATACTGTATGATTAAAAGCCAAAGGGAACAGGACAGTGCTAGCTAATTTGGCTGTTTTCATTATAAGGTAATACTTTTAGATAACCACTAGTGGTAGACTGGTAGTAAGTCATAACCAACATTCAACTTGTATGAGGGTGTTCATACAAGCACCTCCAATATTATCTTTTGATGAATTAGTAATTATATTTGCAGTAAAGTAAACATAAACTTGAAAATGTTAATAATATAGGAACACCATTGATGAAACTATATTGATAGTTGGTCCCACGCACCGTGCCTCATTTGGTACACCCATGACTGAACCCATTGTGATACTATATTGAGAGTTAGATATGTAGACGGGTTCATAGTGGTTTCAATCTAAAACCAATATGTCATATATATGAGTAGTAGTCATCTATGGTTATAGAATGATTAAGTGTCCCCTCCTCCTTCGATGTGGGATAAACTTCTCCACAAATCAAAATTTTCCATCAAATTTCAACATCATCGGATTCTCTGTACTAGTATCATCCCATAGGTGGTTAATATGGTTATGTATATAATGGAAATGGAGATCATCAACTATGTCAAAGCTAAAAGTTTGGTTTGGTTCATCAAATCCCAATAGACAAGATAACTCTTAATTTCAAGTTCTTGAACTCAAAGTTAAGATCCCCTCATACTGACTTATCAATCCCTCATATCTGAATAATTCGATCTATCCATACAGGCATTTCAATCATTTTGTTGCATGTTAATTTATGCACATAAAACAGCGTATCTCGTTTAGCAGTAACAAACTAACAACAGAATCGAAATTACTCCGTATGAAAAGAAAATCTCAAGTTCTTGAACTTAAGATTCGCTAACGATAGACATGTTAGGAAGAAAAATCAATCAAAACTCACAAGACAACATTTCATCCGAAAGCGTGATCTGTGACCGGGGATGTGACTTCTTTGTCCCAAGTCGTGTACAGTAGTACTAGTAAACTACTAAACTAGTAGTGTTCTCACTGCACTAGTTTTTGGGTTCTTCCAAACGTGTCGATGACTAAATAATGCGCAAGCCCAATATTCTGTATAATGATTGTTGGGCTAGAATACGCTAAGCCCATAGCTTTGTATGGTTTCTGGATCCAACCCAAAATGATTTTAAGTCACAAAGGGAGGCACGGTAACTGTGAAACTCGATGCATTATCACACGATTCACACCATGTGCAAGACCGTCCAATGGACTAACTAAAGGATGTTTAGTGACTTCGTCACTACCGCAGCTGTGAAACTACGAGTGACATTTTATGCTCACTAAACGAACACCAGAAAACTGTAACTATTGAAGTCTGAAGATCCTTCAAGCATTTTGATCACAAATAGGGGCCAGACATGTATATTGAACAAATATTGCAATAACTTTATTCAGGTGTCTAAACTCTAAACTATTACATTTCAGAGTATATGCTGTAAAAAGAAACTACTCATAAGATTATGTATTATTTAGAGCAGCTAAGGTAATTCGCGGCTGCTGGAAGGCGTGGAAGCCCTTATTAGACTACATATATTTTCTGCCATTCACAACAAGACGACATAATTAACTAGAGCACAGTTTTAGCGCCAGGTGAATGCCCTTGGCAATATTTTCTGTTTTACGCGCAAGTAAAACCAGAAGGAAGTTTGCAGCCACAGTTGTTCAGAAGCAAGCTAAGAGAAAGAGGTACGTTAAGGTGGATGCCCAGAACATTAGCCTTAAGGGCGGTGCAGAGGCAAACTGCAGCTTCAAGATCAGCGAGGCCTTGGATGAGGCTACAACAAGGCTGCTTTGGAGGGGTACCAATTACAATCCCAAGCAACCCATTAAGCAAATTGGCACAAACACCGAGTTTGAGGGTGTCTATCGGGCATGTTGCTGGAGGATTATGATAGCTTGTACCAGAGGCAAAGGAGGTGAAGACAAGGTTTAAAGAGAGAAAGAGGGCAACTGCCATTGTGATTTTTGGAGCCATTTGTTGTTGCTCTTTGTACCTAGATGGAAGTTCAGCGTGAAAAGTGCTACCCGTATTAGCTTAGTTCTTGTACTGAGGATGGTGAGAATGAAGTGGGATGCTGAGGGAGTTATTTATAGGCTTCATGGTGAAACTAGCAATTGAGCTCTCTATTTCTCAATTGTCAACCCTTGGAAACCCATACGCTGATGACGCTAATGATCAACGTCATACGAAATTCTGAAGTTTGATATATTGACTTCGACATTACATCACTAAAGGAACTACTGAGTTATTCAACCTTTACGACTGGCACTAACTACTAGGGCTGATCTCTCTCTCTTGATTCCCACATCCCAGTCTTAGTGCCAGTTTAAATCGTACAAAATGCACGCGATTACAGTTTAGATTCTGATTGTTTCACTGTAAAGACCTCATATGACCTGAGATTTTTCAAGGTTAGATCAATCCAGTTCAGCTCTGTATTAGTTAATAATTTTCAATTGATTTGATTCACAACATCGTCTTCCTGTTTAGTAGTACTATAAGGACGACAGGGCCATATACTGCAAAGAAAGAACAGGAACAAATAGCTAGGCCTGTTCGGGATAGTTTTGGGTTTCATGTTTCGAAAATTTTAAAAACGAAAACCGGTTTGTTGTTTTAGCATTAAAAAGTTTCAAAACCAAGTGTCAAAAATGGGTCATGTGACCTACCACCTGCCTCGTGAGTTGGTAATTAAAAAAAAAAGATTTTCGCTAACCTTGGCGCCCCTAGGTGGGCAAAAAAATAAAAAAGGGGGCAAACACTCTTGGCCACTTATTCTTATTTTTAATTTTTAATTTTTTTTAAAAAAAGTGGTGGATATCTAGTCCTAAACCTATGGCCCGATACACCGACCCAACTCCACCATCCCCCTCTAATCTGTGATCACAGATTCTCTTATCTGTCGTGACGGATAAAAATATATGTCATCACAAATATAAGAAATTGTTGTCACGTATATTTTTGTTAACCAACTAAAAAACTGTGATGACGGATCTTGAAGTTCGTCATCACAGATAATGGGCAAAAGTGTTTGCCCTCTTTTTTTCCGTTTTGCCCACCTAGGGGTATCAAGGTTAGTTCAAGTACCTTTAAAAAAAAATCAACTTTGTTTCCCTTCTCCAGCAGTCTCTCTCTTTTAATTTACCTCAAAATACCCATCTTGCAAATAGCACCATAACTTCCGATGTACCATCAACCTATTTCGATCAATGATTCTCTCTTGATTGTTTCTACTATATGTTCGTTCTTTCTTTCTTTTTACAAATATCTTATCTATCCATCCCTCTTAAGGCTCATAAATTTGTTGAAAATTCTTCGATGCAAAATATTTCATTGTAGCAACACCGGATCCGGCTCTTCGATATTGAATAGTAGCTAAGTGTTGGTTGTCTAGGATTTGTACCGTGTGTGGGGTTGTAGTGCCGTAATAATGGCGGCCACCTGAGATTTCTACCAGTGTGTGGGGTTTTGGCGCCGTAATATTGGTAACTGCCGACTGGGGTGGTCATTGCAAGTCGTTGATAATCACGCAGTGCAGCCCCCAGTGGAAGGTGTTGAGTCTAGTGACTGTGTTGATGAACGCCGATAGCATGTGGTAGTGGTGAGAGAGGTGAATATGTATCAGCGTACAAAAAACTGAAAACGAAAACAAAGAAACGACTTTTTTTGGTTCTTAAAATCAGGCATTTGAGTTGCAAAATTGGGTAAAAACTGGTTTGACAACGAAAATACCCGAACGCGTTTCTGTTTTGGAAATCAGTTTTGGCAACAAAAAACGGGAAACCGCAACGATCCCGAACGGCCTCAGCATATCATTGCAAATCTGAAATAAAGATCATAAACCAAGCCCACATTTCACAACTTCAGCAGAAGATAAGAAAATATGGTTATTGAAATGGCCAAAAAGGGGTATTAATTTCGGCCTCCCTATACTCATATTTGCATCAAACATGTCAAAGATCCACTAAAATTACCCTCCCATAAGTACGTGCGCAAACGCAATAGTTATCTAAAACCTATTCCAATTTCAGCTCCTCAGCCGCATCCACACTGCTAGTCCAACATTCCGCCATTGTAACTTTTAAAATTGCAACAAATTTTATGGCAATGGTCAACGGTATCATAAAATAATTGAATTTGCTGTTTCAACTTTCATATCTATATATTAAACAGCCGTGGCACTCAAACAGAAGCGCATAGAGCAGCTCTGCATGTTAGTATGCTACGTGCACTTCTCTGCATGAAAACAGTCGATTGGTCATTTTGGAAAGATTGGAAATTGGAAAACTAAATTGAAGATTAGTTTACCAGATGCAAGGTCAATAGTCCAAATTTTTGCATTCTGATTTCCGACTAACTCAGGGAAATACAGTTGCCAACGGACTCTGGTTTCCAAGAATTAAATGTCCAATTTTCTGCACTCTGATCTTCCTATATTGCATGAGATAAGGGCACTGCAACCCCCAACGGTCCAATAGAATGGGTAGTTGGTGGATGCCCAGGTGTTATAGTTGACCATCAGAAAGAGCTACAAAAACAGTATCAAAACAGTACATTCCTAGGTTTAGTTTCAAGGAAGATGAGTGCAGTTGTTGAACTTACGTGGCATTGGGTGTCCACAAAGGCGAAGACGTGATCGACAGCATAGCCCGGGATTTTTTCTTATTCCTACTCCATAGGTTTAGTTTTTAAGGAAGATGCAGCCCAATTGTCATTTTGGTACTTACACAAGTAAAGGAAGAGGCGGCAAGTAGTCCACTCTCCTAACTTCTTACAAAGTCTCATTGACAAAGTAGACGAACAGCAACCAAGGACCTAAAACAGAGCATTTTTTTCTTTCACATAATGATATACAGCACAGTAGCACACCACCAGTCAGTGTATTCCATTGGTCCGCCAAAGGAGCCAGTGGTACGTACTCCATCACTCAAGGTTCTCTCCGCTGGTGCGGAAGATGTGATCTTTAACCCCACAGTCAACCCCAAGAAAAGAAAGAAAAAAAGAAGAGCATTCAAGTTACCATAATTACAACTCCCAAGCTTGAACTTGCCTTAGCCTTCTCGTATAAAGTAAGAGAAATTCCAACTATCAAGGGAGCGATTCTAGGTGTTCCAAGGGTACCCACATGGGTACTATACTCTTTTTGTCAATAAAAGAGTTTTTCTCCAGATAGATGCAATTCCAAAGAGATCTAAACTCAACTTGAATGACCCAACAAAAACAAGCGGTAAACAACTACCCTAGAAGGATACTCGAGCAGGAATAAGCTAAGCATTAACTGAACCTTGAGTGAAAACATTGTATGAACTTACTAAACCAAATGGATGTTAATTAAGCTTTGGGAAAATTCCAGCCAATGAGCCAAACAAATAAGATCTACGATAGTAGAGAGAGATTCAGGTCTGGGCCTAGGACTTGAGACTTTGATCTTGGGTCTTCGGCTCTTAGGAATGGCTCTGGGCTCTCGACCATATGGGGTGGGGTGCTTGGTGTCAAATTTTTAGGCCTAGTCTGATGTCCTATTTTGCACATGACTGTTCAGATTCTTGTAACTGCTGAAATCAAGCCTATCGATTCCCTTCTTTATTTCCATCAATAAAAACAAAACAGCAGCTACCCTTTCTTCTTCGGTCAAAAACGCTCCCCCTAGATGAATATAACTCTCATGTTCCCGCCAGATTCTACTTGAGCGCAGGCACTGCACAGCAAACTGGAACCTAGACCCATCTAGAAACTGCTCCACTCTCCCAACTATTCAAGAAAACAACGGAACTGCCGCTCTCAATAATAGAACAAGAAACACAAACTAGCGCCAGGTGAGGATATTTCACCTTCTCCCACTCCCATAAGAATTTCATCAGATGACACGAATATATTTGACAGGTGATGGAGAATTTAGATAAACTGAACTCTTTACCGTCAATACCTCATCTACCTACCTATAAAATTACACAGACCGTGTCTCCAATATTCCAGTCTAAGTACTCAATCACAGGATTATCCTGGTAGGCTTAGGAAGAAAAAAAACTTGGACCATGACAAGTTGACAACCAAGCATACCCAAAATTCCATGTTGGAATCTCAAGTTTTAAAAAAGACCCTAATGCGACAACCAGTGACAAAACAAGGCAGGTTGCAGGGCAAATCTGTATCACTGTGTAAACCAAGAGGGGTTGGGCTGAGAGGGAGGTATAATCCTGCTTGGACAAGTGTGACTCATGGATGATACTGCTAACACAACTGGTAGCAGTCCCAACAAGATGAGAACCTAGATTTCACTGACAATGTGAGACATAGATTTCACCAGGTGTCAAGATAAACTATCACAAGTTTGATGACTTATACAAAACAAAACAAACCCAAGGGAAGTCATAGAAGAGGTGGTATAGGAACCAGGGAGAATAACAATTCTACAGCCTAGCCCATAGTCAACTAAGAGAGTTTGGTCTTCAACCCTCAATGTCAAATTAATCATTCTGCGCTACATTCCTTCACAACTTTCCTGATTATTATTGGCCACACTTTTCTGAAAAATGGGACAAAAGTTTTAAGTGCACCCAAAAATGATAATGCATAGCTATACAACTAGTGTGTCCAAAATGAACTAGAGCTTTCAAACTTGTTTGCAATTCGTCAATAACTACTTCATAACAAGTGCAGTATCACATAACAGATAATGCGAAAAGGAAGGCCGTAACAAGATCATCATTCCCTTATTTTACTAATCCCACAATTACATGAGGAAAGTACAATATAAAAGAGTAAGCAAAAAGGTCTGGTCATAACATTTGTCATACAATTGTTGAGCAGATGTACCTATGGTTCTCCACCGAGTTCCACCCTCAGGTTGTCATAAGGATACACCTTTGGTGCCTGGTCAACAGAAAAGAAAGCATTTATCAGTAAGGTACGAAGATCAGAAGAAATTAGCAGCAGCACAGAGCATTGCTTCGACAAAAAACAAAAAAAAAAGAGGATGTGGAAGAACAATAACCACAAGAATTCCCAAATTAACAGCAACCAAT
>ONZK01001683.1:138977-167378 GCA_900322385.1 Pharnaceum exiguum | reverse complement strand
CCCCCCCCCCCCCCCCCCTTCTCTCTCTTCTCGACTCAACTTCCACTTCAGGGAACATTTCTGAAATTTAAAGACACAAAAACTGCATCCAAGCTATGAATTCATAACAGGGAAAATGAAAGAACACGTTGCTGATACCAAATTGTAGATCAAGAGAAGTAACAGAAATTCAAGGTAACAGCTCGGTAACTTTTTGGTTGGCTCCATTTACTTTTCTTACAGAAGACTAAAGACCAACCATCTTTTCAGCCACTTATTGAAATGGAGAACAGCAGTCGTTAAAATTAAAATAAAAAGCATCAAATTTCATATACAGAACTAAAAAAGGCAAGGCACTTGTGTCACTTGGCACGCGCTAGACCTCACCCACCTGGCGACGACAACAGCATGCCTTAGAAGAAGGTAATGGTGGAGCCAACAACCCACCAAGTGTAACGAGCTTTCGTCAGAATTGGAAGACTACTGTATGTACGATAAAAAAAACTCTCTTCCGCTAATGGTAGACTGTGCAACAGAAAGGCAGACGGAAGCACGCTTTCCTTGGAAGTCAGGATGACTTCGGATTTCACTCGATTCCGCCCACACAAAAATATAAACACAATTTCTGAAAATTGAGATGAGTTGGGTGCATGCCAACACTAAGCAACAGTGCAAGACGCTTGTAATCCAATAAACCTACCTTTGCTTAGTAAGAAGTTGGTGAAGGCATCAGGGAACTCATCCTAGACAGAACCATACATCCTCATTACATCCTCATAAAGGTCCGCTTTCAAATATACTGGTGGATTTGATCTCAGCACCCTTAGAAAGAAGGGTACCAATAGCACAGGGTATTACATGAGTAACAAGAGCCAGTCCATAAAGTTGGTATAAAGTTGCCAGTTGCCAGTTGCCACCACAAAGGAACAATAAACATACAGATCCCGCTATATCTCAGAGATCCAGCAGGTTTGGTCAGGCACATTTAATCACCTAATCCCTCCACTAAATACTGTTAACCCCCCACCCCCACCCCCAATCCCGAATTTAAAAAGAAAAAAAAACACAAAGCCTCAGAAGTTCAAAACCCACTGAGGATTGGAGCAGGAGTCACTGGTGCCCAACACCCACACACACATTGTCATAAGTGACCGAATTGTTGGGCTTCAAAATAATCCTAAGAACACACAAATTATGAATGGTGGTTCACCAGTACCTTTCCTATTAATAATGGCAAACGACTACAATATGATTGGCAATAACTACTACTAGTCGTCTACTACCACCACCACCACTACTATAAACAGCTACTAGTTACTATTAACTTCAAATAATATACCACTGCCATTATGCACGGCAAAGCACCAAACCACCTTCAAATCTGCTAACCATGTACCACCTTTTCCATGGGTCTTCACCGCAAAGGGAACACTCCCCCGTTTGAAAAATAACTCGGATACACTCCTTCTCTCATAATAAGCAATCAAATACAGCATAATTAAGTAAATGTATATGTACAAGAAAGAGCAGAAGGAAAGTTGACTTACAAAGGGGTAAGTAGAGGCCTTGTCATTCAAAACGGCGGCCAATCCAAGCGTTGCAAAGAATCCTAATCCTCCGCACAACCAACCCAGTGCTTCATACTACATTACATATATATTAACCATTACCAATTACAATTAATTAAATTAAATTAATGGCAAATCAGAAATCAATTGAAATGTATGTGAATGTACCTTTCCGACAGTTTCAGCGATGCGATCGATGGCTGGCTCTGGGAAGGGCGTCCCATTGTCCCACGTCAGCTCGTCATTCACTCCCAGCTATTTAATAAAAAAAAGGAAAATAAAAATGTGAGCGAGGCGATTGATAATAATAATAATAATGAAAAGGAAATGAGAAAGAGGAGAGAGAGATGGGGAAGGGGAAGGGGGGATTATAACTGGTTTGTCTGGGACGAGGTGCTTGCCGACTGGGAGACCCATTCCGGCGCGCTGACGGAGGGATGCGCCGATTGATCGGCTTACCACGCCGTTTCCGCCCAGGATTGTTTTGCTCAGTCTTCCTGCCATATTGATTCTCTCTCTGGAAGTTGTTTCTCTGTTTATGAGTTTCTCTTTCTAGTGATGATGAGTGAGTGAGTTCTTTTTTGGGTTAATGATCCATTGCTGACAGGATAGTAGGTGGGTGGGCTATTTGGTTTTGGTTTTGGTTTGTCGGCCCATATTAACACATGGACTGAACATAACAAGAATTGTTCAAGTTCTGAAAATGTTTTCATTAAAAGGTGCTTTGTTGATGCCATCGGATTGAGGTGATTACTTAAGTTCATTAAAATTGACCCATGCATTACTTAAGTTCATTAAAAATAAGAAGTACTCGAAGGTTATAATCACCTAAAACTGAAAGATTGGAAATAATTATTTCAACTTTATACGCATTGGATCTACTTTGATATTCATCAATGGTTTGGTAATCTGTTGATTTTATTTTAGAACAATCATCTATTGATTTTTGATTTGTTTACATTGATTTTTTTGGACCTTATGGTACATCTATCGTTTATAGTTCTTCTTTCTCATCTAGTAGTGCTATAAATATAATTAATCATACAATTTCTTAGTTTAGATAAAACAATTTCAGTTCAGCCTACTGATAAATCTTTTATTTTTATTGTGTTAATTTGCACTTTTTAGTTCAATTGCCGGCAGACCAAACAAACTTATACGGAGTAGTTCAATTCTGGAAAGTAGTTCAATGAGTTGGTAGCACTTCATTTGCTTTACAAATGAACTAAACAGAGATTTAGTCCAATAAAATTTGTGGGAAATTAACACTGTATATACTTCAATCAACAAAAAGTGACCGAGAGCATACGTTATTTATATTACAAAAATGCTGAAGGAAACTTCAAACTTACTACTATAACAAAAGAATATATAAGTTGCAAGCTAAAGGAGAAAAATCAAATTACAATAAGCTGCAAAATTTAAACACCAAGTTGGCTTTGAACTTCCAAGATGGTTTCGGCACTCTTCCTGAGCTGCCCGGCCTCTTCTTCAGAAATAGGCACATTAGCAACTCCAATAACACCACTTCTTCCAAGCTGAGCAGGCAAGCTTAAAAACACATCTCCACCATCAATGTCAATGCCATGGAACCCCTTGGCTAAGACGGTCACCGGGTGGATTTTCCTTTGGTCACGGAGAATGGTTCTGGCTAGGTTCGCGACCGAGTACCCAATAGCCCAGGAAGTGTATCCCTTGAGCTTGATCACCTCATAGGCGCAGTTGATCACTTCCTTGTGAATTTTCACCAAAGTGTCCTTCTCATATGCAATTTGGCGTGTCTCCAAGAAGCTTAGGACTGGTACTCCTCCTATGCTTATGCTTGACCACAGTGCCACTGAGCTATCTCCGTGTTCACCAATTATGTACGCCTGAAGCATTCAAAAAAATTCAATATATATTGACAAAGGGCATATTCTTTAGAGTTTAATTTTAATGAATTGTGCTTCACCGAATTGAAAAAAAAAATTGTTTTGACTATCAATCATCAAAATCCAACCACAAGTTACGAATTAAATTGCGATAAACTAAACTTATATATTCATATGAAAACAAGAGGCATGTGTGGTGCGCTCGTGTTGGTAGGCTGTCCCAAAAATTATTAGCGCACAATTTTGCTCCCACCCAATCACAATTTTGCTCAATATTGCTGTGATTGCAAGTTGCAACTAAGTGGTCTTGTGACTTCAATCATCCTTGTCCCTCCTTTTTGTCACTTTAACTTTCAGTCTTGTCCATCAAAGGTACGTACGACGCTCAATATTGTCGTGTAGGCGAAATAACAAATTCTTTGCCCAAATTTACAGCCAATTCTACAACAGGTTTGGTTCAACACTTGCTATTTCCAACTACTCTCCTAGTATCATTGCATAAATTAATATTGCTAAATAAAATGACAACTTGAACATATGCAA
Organism: Pharnaceum exiguum; assembly: GCA_900322385.1. Taxonomy (NCBI): domain Eukaryota; kingdom Viridiplantae; phylum Streptophyta; class Magnoliopsida; order Caryophyllales; family Molluginaceae; genus Pharnaceum; species Pharnaceum exiguum. The sequence goes on along the minus strand of ONZK01001683.1, from coordinate 163,417 downwards.
ACGAAAAACAACAAGTTGGGCAAAATGTACATAATAATACCCGGTATAACATTATCATGAAATCATCAATCTAAGTTCACTTTATATACTTAAATTATATAATCATCAACCAGAGGCCCAGAGTTTCTTTACTTTTAATTTTGATCATCACTTCAACGAAAATGATAAATCCAGCAAATTAAATAAACTAATTAATAATGTCTAGCTAGTACTGTGTACAAACCTGAACATCCTGAGCATTGACATCGAGATGATCAGCAATCAAGAACCGAAACCTTGAAGAATCCAAGTTGGTACCCGACCCAATAACCCTATTCACAGGAAACCCAGAAAGCTTCCAAGCAACATAAGTCAAAACATCAACAGGGTTAGAAACAATGAGGAGAATACAATCAGGACTATGTTGCACCAAGGGAGGAATAATCTTCCGAAACAGAGCAACGTTTCTCTGAAGCAAATTCAGCCGAGACTCTCCAGGGTTCTGGCGGGCCCCAGCGGTGACAATGCAGAGGTCAGAGGAAGAAGTGATGGCATAGTCAGTGGAAGCAGTGATGCGGGTGCGTGGGAGGAAGGCGGCGGCGTGTTGGAGGTCTAACATTTCGCCCCGGAGCTTGTCGGGGAGAGCGTCGACGAGAGCGAGCTCGTCGGCTAAGTCTTGTGTAAGGATGGTTTGTGCTATTGCCATGCCTACGTTGCCTGTGCCTATGATGGAGATTTTTGTGAGGTGGTGAGTTGGGAGGGGTCTTGATGGGGTTGGAGGTGGGAGGGGTGTTATGAAATTTTCGGAGGTTATTGAGAGGTTTGTTAAGGAGGATGGTGATGGGGGTTTTGGGAGTGACATTTTGTGTGTACGTACTGTTTAACGATCAAGGTAGCCTAGTTAGGGGAGAGAATGGAGTAGTGATGTACTGATGGATACTGGAAGGGAGGGAAATGGCGGGTATATATAAAGGGTGATTTGGTGGGTATTTGACCAATGGGGTTGTCGGAAGATTATTGAAGGGTCAAAGTTTATATGTTTCGTGTTGTCAAATGGTGGACCGGTTGAATTTCAGAATTTGTAATTGGAGAAAGGAAAAGAAAGGACAAAAAATGGAGAATAAGATACAAGGGCAAATTTTGAGTGACTTGCCAGAGTTGCCACCCAAGAATAAAATTAGGATCTTTCTATTTGGAAAAGTGGGATTATTGCGATTGTAATTTGTTCTAGAACTAGAATATGAACATTATTTTTCTTTTTGTGGTTTTCTTAAAGCTTGTGTGCCTGTAGGGTGATGACTTGGGAGTTAGGACATTTAAATTGCCTTCATATCTTTACAAGGAGTAGTATTGTAGTAATATCCTTTAGGAAAGCAAGTAGATTAACGCTACAGCCAAGTGAGCCAACTATGAGTTCAATCGAATCGAAGTACAATGTCATAAAGGGGTCATATAATCCAAACAATCGACAGTTCCATGATGATTCCATCGACCATCGGTGTCTCTTTGGTGTCAAATAGTCAGTCAATCAATTTAAAAATTATGATTTGCTTAAATTAAACCACTGCGGCACTGCCGTGCTTAAAAACTTGTTAACAGTTTTCGCTAAACCATGTGCCGACCATTGTCAATAAGTACAAGCTAACAAGTTGATTAAGCATCGAATTTTTTACTAACCTAACTTTAACTATAAGAACTACATAACATTATTAGAATATACTAGTTGGATTGAAATGAAATAAATTAGTCTGAACTAAATATAAATTACATGAGTAAAATAGCTATTTTATTGGTTGATGTGACTTCTTTGTATGTTCTCGTTTGGTAATCTTTTGTTCAACTTAACACTTCAAAATCTATAGTGTTTGAGATCATGTTTTGTTGTAAGCAGTTTTATATTGCTTAAGCGAGGTATTGAGTTTGAGCCTCGGCGTATGGTGATACCCTCATTTGGTGACTCGTCTACCACAATTAGGTATGCGACTGCGGTCAGATCTGGATATAGTCAGAGCGAAGTTTCAATGAAACGAACGGGCAATTTAAAAAAGAACAGATATCATGAGTAGTTAATATACTGTATTTGTAATCCATTTGAGTCAACATTTTCATTTGCGTTAGTAGTTTACATTATAATAAAACTACTAACTACCAATTGAGTCTGCAACAATTACACTAATTGTGTAAGTAAAATCCAATGACTAATAATTGCTAACCCGTAAATGCTTTCTCATAAGCCCATGTATGGATTGTATGGACTATTTTAGGGGGGAATGACTAGGAGTAAAGAATCACTAATGGATCATTGCAGGCTTGCAGCATAAAAAATATTGGAGTATTAATTATGTCACTTTGGATGAGGAAGAGAAAGAACCAAGAAACGATTATGGTAATGAGGAAGACTAGACATTTCTAGGTTGAACAAGATGAGAAACAAGGTGGTTAGAGTTAAGATGGGAGTAACTTTGATTGTAGATAAAATGCGTGAAATCAAGTTTCGATGGTTTGGAAATGTAAAGAGGAAAGGTCCAGATGCTCTGGCTCGGGGATGCATGCAAGACGATGGTAGTGACAAGGGCTAGTGGGGGAGGTAGGTCGAAGAAGAGATAGGGAGGAACGTATTAGACATACATGATTTGCCTACTTTATCGCTTAGTGGGCCTTGGATATGAGCGACTGGAGGATTATAATTAGGTGCAAGACTATTAGTTTATGGAGTAGTGTACATGCCTATTGACTTAATGTGACTAGTATGTCTCTTTTGTGCATGGTGTGCCTTACATCGTAGAGCAACTTATGTAGGGTTAGTGTCGTCCTTCCTGTAGATATTTACGATTTATTTGTGTCTCAATCGTGCTTTTGCATGTTCTTTAAGTACTTTAACTACTTTGGTATTTATGGTTGTATATGAATATAATGGGTTTCAAACAGTTTTCTTCAAAAAGTGGCTAAGAAGTCTTTTATAAAGGTATTTCGTAGTCAATTTGAAAACAATGTCTTTCGAAATAAGGCTGCGTATATCTGTTCTCCTCAATACCCCACATGAGACGGGATGATAATGGATTGTTGACTTGTTGCAGGAAGAGTAGACATTTAATTTCAGCTTACCAAAAAAGAATACTCAGTACATCAGACTTGCTCCTATCTCCATGGTTTGGGTTAAGTTGGACTTTTAAGTATTAACTCAATTGCACATGCCCCTATGGCCCTATCCAATCAAAAGACATCCAGCCCATCCATCAACATGTACAACCACACGTGCTCACAAGTCACAACGAACGAGTATAACATCACATCACACTTGAGTCAAAAAATTCACAGTCGCAAAACCCAGAGCAGAAGGGAGAGGAGAGAGAATGGAGGAGGCGTTGGGCTCGCTCGAAAAGCGCCAAACCCAAATCCTAAACCGAATATCCAACCTCGAAAACACCCTCTCTTCCTGTCCCTCTTCTTCTACCGCTGATGATGATGATGAGGCCACTTCACAGCGTCTCTCGACCATCCTCTCTTCCGGCGGCGTAAAGGACTTCGCATTCAAGAAAGTCCCATCAGATTACTACGACCGTCCCCTCGAGGCACGCCGCGACCTCCTTTCTGCCCCCTCTGTTCACCACCTCTGTAAAAGCATTGTCCTGGTATGTATAGTTGTATACCATACCCCCATTTCAATTTCAATTTCAATTTCAATTTCAATTTCAATTTCAATTTCATTTTAATTTTAAACTCTTACATTGTGGAGGATTCACATTTTGCGTATATGTGTCAATTGACATGGGTTTAGTAACGATTATTGGCGTACACTACAAAACTAAAAATGAAATTAAATATGTTTTGTTTCAGGTCAATACTCAAGCTCAATCTCACATAGTCGATTGTAGAGACCGCAACAATTCGAAGTACTATGTTGTTGTAGTTCAGGTGCTCGTTGCTCACTTACTTTCATCAGTTTCCTGTAGCCGTTTGTTTATTGATTCTGGTCTTCTTCTTTTTTCTTTTTTTCAGTATACTGCGAGATTTAATGCTGACATGGTAAAAAATTATCTCTATTCAATCAATGAGGGAAAAGTACCAAAAAAGAAATTTAACTGTAAGTTTATCTTTCTTTCTAATGCATGTGGGTTGTTTTGTGATAGTTTAATGTTAGCAGTACTTACATTCTGTTTATTGTTGCTTTGGTTAGTGAGGCTGGCTCCCGAGGAAGTATCAAACAATTTGACAGGATTTGGGCACAATGCTGTCACATGCGTTGGGATGAAGACTGAGATACCGGTAATTGTGTACACACACTCTCTGAAAGTTAAAGGAAAAATTAATGATGTAGCTGCTACTTCTATCGGTGTATAGTTGCCTTCCACTTAAATGATCTTAACCCATTGCCTTGTGTGTAGTTGTCTTCCGCTACTGCTTCTATCATTGTCGATAACCCTAGCATCTGTTATCTGTTGTAGCTGTGAAATTATTTCATTCTCTTTGTGGTTGGTTATATTGTAACAGCATATGGTTTGACCTTGTTTTCATGGGGTCCTACTCTTGTCAGCCAATCAACCCGATGCCACATGATTCGTTCCCTCTACCCTCAAATTTCGAATTGATTTGTTGCGACCGATTCGGAGTTCATTAACAAATTGATTCGCTCATTGCAGCGAATTCCTACTTTTGTGGGAAAAGGGAGAGAACGAAAGGAAAATGGGGAGAAAAAGAGAGGAGTTTGTGACAGAAAAAGGCGAGAGAATGTGGAAGGGGGAGAGGCATATGACATGGGCGACCAAATAGATATGTTAAAATGTATCCAGAAAGTGTGTATATAAACCCAGAATATAGGATTCACCAAGGAATTCGGATTTTGTTACTGACTTCATTTGTGAACCATAAAGAACCACCGGTCATGTGACACTAAATCAACCTACTGCTGTTTCCAAACTCAAAAACTGTTATGCTGGGAGCTTCATGAATGTCGAACCCTGCTACTTCAGAAGAACAAAATGCACTCTTCCATGATGTCATATCTGTAGAAATCCAACTCTGCATTGATATTCAGCATTCCCATTTTTGTCCGATTTCTGGTTCTGGATTTCCTCTCTGACAGACATCTTGCGAAACATTGGCAAACCTATTTCGATTAAATTGATTCTAATGGATAATTGCTTTCTTCTAGCCTCTTCGATGATTAAATGTTTTTGTTATATGGTCAGTTGGTTTATCTCTCCATTGTTGACTTGATAATTGATATAGAAGTGTGGGAGTGTTCTCGTATAGCTGTCAGTTCCAGACGTTTTTTTTTTTAAAGTAATATCCAGATTTAATTTGATGGAATAGTGTTGAGAGCTGTTTTTGTGCTACTTCATCAGTAAAAGCGCAGATGTGCTGCTGCATTATGTATTATTTGGATGATTGAAGTCTAGCACAATTTTGTACAAGATAATGGGAAATGCAGGCATGTCTAGCTCTGAGAGTCGGGACTGGGGAGATGGAGTTCATAAAATTGTCTAGTTCAGCTCTATACTGGCTTGTTTTGTACAAAAAATCTTTGGTATACCTTTATTTTACGTATTTACATCAGTATTCCTAATTATTGTCCCTGGTGCAATTAATCAAAAAGATATGTATATGCCATGATCCATAGGAAAAGTATTGCTGGGTGGAGATATCCCGAAACTTAACATTGTTCTACCATAGTTGACTTGTCGTGTGTATTGTGGGCGGGCATTGAAGAATTTATGCTCTTTATGTAACAGGTGATATTGGATGAAGCTATAGCGAAGCTTTCTCCTGATTACTTCTGGTTAGGAGGTGGAGAGGTCTACTTGAAGATGGGGATCAGAACATCTGAATTCATTGAATTTGTCAAGCCTTTAATCATCAGCTGCAGCACGCCAGCACTGCTTGATCCTTAGAAGAAGTGATTTAGAACTACCGAACCAACTTTGTTCTCCACTGCTGCTGCTTCATGTTCAGTGCATAGTGGTCCATTTCTATCTGCTAGGGTAATTAGAAGCCCTTGGAATGGGGTCTGCAATTCAATTGAGGGCCGTTCTCACTACAGAGGAGTATAGGTACTTGGATTATTAATTCATTGCAAAACATCTGAATTCATTGAATTTGTCTAGCCTTTCATTATCAGCTGCAGCACTGCTTGATCCTTAGAGCTACCAAATCAACCATGTTCTCGGCTGCGGTTACATGTTCAGTTGATCATGGTCCATTTTAGAAAACTTGCCCTTTGTTCTATCTATTGTCATGGTCATTCGAAGTCCTTGCATTGGATCTGCGAGTCTTTTGAGCTACCATTTACACTACAGGAGGGGTATAGTGTATTAACGTTATTTATTCATTGCGAGCCACTTCTTTCTGAGGGATGCTTACTTGTCTACGAAATCACAAATCAATGTGACCCTTCTGTCTCCTTAATGTTTTCAAATTTAAGTCTTGTTTAACATATCGATCTTTTTGTCATATAGCGGAAACACAAATTCAGTTTTGTCAACAAGACAGCTGACTGCTTTGTGCTAAGAATGCTCCCTCTTTCGAATGGGTGTGTATCTTTTGCTTATCGGCAAAGCAATCAAACAAACAATTGTGAGGTCCTAAATTGTGCTCTATAGGACTTCTGTTAACTACAGAGTAATATTCAGTAGTTGGAATTAAACTAATTTAGTTTAGTAGAATTCAGTTAGTTCAAGATCAGAGTTTTCAGTCCATTTCATTAGTTTCCTGTACCTTTTACAACTACAATCTGGCACATTTTGTTCTGCTCAGAAGTTCTCACTAAAATTCAGTTCATTAGTATTTTCAAGTTAATTCCATTTAGTAGATTCTAGTGCAGTTCAGATTATTTCACTATATTAGCTTCCAGTCCCCCTAGTCTAGGTTTGCTTAATACGGAGTAGTATTTACTCTCTTTTGTTCTTTTTTTCTTGGGCATATCATGATCTATCCGAGGATAGGATTTGGAGGCTGAACTACAATCACATCTACATCAAGGCGGACAGGCGGTAGGCTCTTACTTTCGTTTAGGTGTTGCACATGAAGAAATATCATGCATCATCATGAGTTCGCAGAGGGGGCATTTTCTTATTTATATTCTAATTTACATTCATTCCGGTTTTGGATTTTTAAGGATGACACATGTATGCTTGGAACAGTGACCTACAACTGCGAACTTTGCTACATGCTGCCAATAATCGCGTCGTCTCATAATAACTACTAGCAACTGGTCATTATGATTTATCCCATACCTTGACAAACATATATGGAGGTCCGTATGAGCCAAGAAAGGCAGTTGCACTTAACTGAAAATAGCAGTTACTGGCATATACCTGCCCCTCTCCAACTCTTATCACTCTTGCATTACAACATGAACCAAACAGCATACTTGCCAAGCATGGCCTACACTAGTCACTAGATGAACAATGTCTTGTCATTAAATCACAAAGCCATTAAATTCTTTTATTCTAGCTACCAATACCATGTACAGAAGCGGAGTATATTAACAAACCAAGCTGTGCACTTGTTGAACGAACAAGTAAACAAGATCATTGCTTGGTAATTGTATATACGATTGACAAAGCGAAGTAATAAGAAACACTGTTAATCGTATGTAATTGTGGGCATAACACACAGTCACACATAAGTATATATATGTTACTAATTCTTAGTTGAAAGCCCCAAATACTAAAACGTTTACAAAAATATTAATGGTGGTTGTGGATAGGAGCCTTTCGATGAGGCTGAACATAATCTGTGACTACTACGTCTTCGATGGGTTCATCTTCTTTCACACCAGCAGACTCCTTATTGGTGTCATGCGAGGCATTTTGTAGCATGGATCTTGGCTGCTTCCTCTTCAAACTCTATTTGATTGACAACAAGACACGAGTTAGTTTTCTGTGACCAAATTGGATTTTTTTCATTTCTTAGATTAGGATCGGATAAGTAGAGGGAACTAGCTTCTCTTTTCAATTTGGCCGTACGTATGGGATTGAAATTTTAGTGTCCGATCTGGGCTCGTCACTAGTCGGAGGGCTAAGTATAATTTCTTGTTGATATCCATAGGGGATGATGCCCTATGGCCCTTTCGTACTTAATTACCTATGGTACGTCATACCAGTAATACCACACAGTGCAACTTTTTTTTGGGTGGACTGTGAAGGGATGTGTTTCCCTTCACCAAAAACAAAAGCTTATGTTGTGATGTTGTTCTTGGTGCCTAGCTAGTTTGTACCTTGGTGGTGGTCGTGGTGAAGGGTTGTGTTACTAGTACATGTGTTAGCAATATAATGCCAATTAGCATGAAGAATGTAATTTTGATTGAAGCTTATTCATATCTAGTACTACCACAGAAATGAAAAATCTAATCCGTATATCACCTTATAAGAGGTTGCATTGATACAACTACTTGGATGTTCAATTCGTAGAATTAATTCTCCATGTAACAATATATGGCCTTGCATGTGTAATGAATAAAACTAGATAACTCGTATGGCTAGCTAGCTAGTTTACCTGCACTTCACCAACCCCTGCGTTTTCACCCAAGCGTAACGCAGCCATTGATGTAATTTTGCTTCCTGCAAGTCAAAATCGTTCAATAAAACTTTTAGCGAGCAGCTCATGCCTCATAATTCAATCAGTCATCACATTTTTATTTGGTGTTATCATTAACTATTGGTTTAGTAATGACATTACATGATCAAACAAGACTCCTTATAATTGCCAGGAAATCGGAGGACGAATTTTAATTTTGATTACAAATTGATAGATGATAGCTTCTTCATAATTGCACTAGTCATCTCCAAATGTTATATGCTCGTAAGTCGTATCGTATGTAGTATATATATGATCGATCATGAGATATCTTCGTAAGGTAAATTTAGAACAAGTTGAATAGTGAAGTTTCAAATAGCACAAAAGAATTATTGAAGTTCCAAATCTGGCAATCTTAAATGAAGTCGTTGGTGCATCTAGACGAATATGTGAAGGAAAATTAGCCTAGTTTGGTGCATGCAAAGACCACAATGCATGGAAGTTGTCTCAGCTTCGAAAGACATGCACTAGTTCAACACGTTTCAGTACCAATGCAAGCATGGCCGATATAGTGATTGATGCAATCAGTCTTTCGCACCGTTACGTTTAGGCTTAGATAATAACGTGTAAAATTTATTTAATCAAGTAAAAGTACTAGTAAGTACCAGCTTGTTCTTCTGTTTCTTTTGCTTGAATCACTGAAAAAACGCTGATATTCATCTCATGCTGCTCGTCTTTCTTTACATCCTGCTAAAACAAATATTAGCAAAAAATATATCGAACAGATAATTTGCATGCAACACACATATCATTGTATGAAAAAGATACAGTGTGCTATAAGAAGTGAACCTTGTTGTAGGACTCAAATCCAATAGTGTGCCTTGCACTGCATGCATGCAGAAGAAGGAATGAAAAGGCCACAAAAAGAGAAATGAAATGAGACATGACGATGGTTTTAGGATTCGGTGATATTTTATGTCTAGAACGACTTAGCAAATTGGTGATCAATGTCGCTTGTAGTGGTTTTCTCTAGGGCTTGATTGTTGGAGTTAGCTGTCGATCGAATGAAGTAGCTGCAAGTATTTGTAGAAGAAAGAATGTGTAAGAGAGGGTGAAGTTGATGATCAAGAAGCTAAGAGCATTTAATGCAGGTTTTTGTGAGAGGGTGTAGGGAAGAAAAAAAATATGCGAGAGGGTTCTTAATTGCGAGAACATGGAGGTGTTAGCGCCATGATGAACCTTGATATCGCCAATTCAATATCTTCAAGGACTAACCTTGTCCCCCTTCTTCTCCTACACTTTAATCACCTGTGGGGGCTAACAAATGCCCCACCAATACTGTGTTTATATCACAAAGGAGCAACCTATAGCTATTTTCTTCGATGGAAATACTAGACGATAGGAATGCTAAGAAAGACAGAGTATAGTGTTTCTGTGAAATTCGTATTGTCAATGTCTGAATTCTGTGTAAGCTACTCCGTAGCACTTAATTTAAATGAATTAGTGTTAGAATGGATGAAATAAGATGTTTTATAATGCTTATGAACTTCTTAATAATCGATTGCAACTACTAGTATGAAACCTATGCCTCGATCGGCCGTTGAATTCCACAAAACGATGCAAAATTATAAAATTTGGAAGTAGAGCGAATTGTACGTTTAGAATAAAATTTCTCTTAAATAGACAAATTACAGGTTTGAGAAGTTTTTATCATGTGTAATGAACACAATAGATCACCCAAAAAATCAAGTTTAGGTTTTGATATTGTTCAATAGCTAGCAGCCTAGCCTATAGGAAAATTGGTGTTGACCTCTTTATAACTTGTGAAACTTTTTTTTACAGGGTATACCGGTGTAGTAACATGAGATCATGAAGATACATACTATAATCCCCTTGTCAACAAACTTGCAATTTTAATTTGAAGAAATATAGCCGAGTTGTATGACCTTGAATATCTCTCTAATATTGATATAATATGGATATCCATATAATATTGATATGATATAGTAAGTTGTTGAGTTGGGGATACAAAAAGATATCAGTTGCGTTTGAAATTGAGGTTGAATTGCTTTCAAGATGTTTTCGCGAGTACTTTTGTGTTTCCGGGTATATATATTTAGTAGTTTTTTTTTCATCTTTACTAATCTGTAGGTGAGAACACTTTTAATCATAATTACGTACAACACAGACAACACTTGATAACAATTCTAAACTCAGCTATCATGAGTGATTCTAAACACACACTTCCAATTATAGAACTGCAAACTATTGGTATAAATTGTAGAAGAAAGACAGAAATTAAAGTGAATGGAAGAACATAGGAAATTATTTGCAAGGTTTAGTTAGAAACATAAGAAGATAGAGGGCGGCTTGCCCATTTGTTTCCCAAGTGGAACAGCATTCCTTGTGCTTGGGTCACAGGACTAAGCGATGCCGCCGATGCATGTCTTGTGTCTGCCCCCTTCAATTCGTTGCTCCAAAATATTTGATTTTACATACAACTACTAGTATTAATTTATCATTTTATTGCAGGATTTACTGAGCTACATATCTTGCTAGCCTGGTAATTGGGGTACCGGTAACATTTTGGCCCTTTTGGTGCATGCTACGTTTACCATAACTAGTTACTCCGTAGCCCGTAGGTCTTAGCACCAATATACTTCAAATTGTTAGAGAGCTTTGACACTGTTCATAAGCATGCCATCAATTATTTCCACAAGCCAAATGTCACTGAACTGTTGCACTATAGCTATTAAACTCCTCATAATGGACTTTAAAATTTTGTTATCAATAGTTTAATATTATGAACCAAATCCAAATGTCTGGTGTTAGAATCCAGAGATAAAATAGTGATGCACTTTTGGGCGATAGTTGTCTTTGACACCAAATCAAAACAGAAAATAATTGAGGGATACCGGACAGTCGGACACCCATGCATTAAATTAGAAGAGTGTTTCTTCACTTCTTGTATAACTTACTGAAACTTGCTTTCAGAAAACAACCAAAAAAAAAATCCTTCTAGAATTAAACTACTACGGAGTACTCAATAGATTTCAGCTTCTTATGCTTTATTTGTAATCGAACATTCAATTTCGGGAGTGCTTTAAAAGTTTCACTGCCTTATGGGCCTGCCTTCCAAGTGGTATATACTCAACAGTCAACAGTTGGATTTTAATGACAAAGTAGGAATATAAAGGATTCTTTGAAGAGGTTTAAGAAGATTCTAAACCTTGATAAAGCACTGGCGCACTGCGGCCTCTAATTACTGGCGAAGATCCAAATTTGCATACGAGTAATATGAAGCTTGTGCATATTTCGCATGACACCATGATTTTCATTGATCTCTTCTTCTCCTCCGTCTTCCTTTAATTAACACATGTACTGTAGTCTGTAGTTAATTGACTTTTGCACAACTACATGTACGATGTTAATATGTTATGTTGACAATGACTGAAAAGGGTAACGAAATGAATATCCTTCACATTCGACCGTTTGACTAATTACCATTTCGATCTCATTTTACTAGTAGTCCATTGATGTGATTAAGGTTTGTTTGGTAGCTCCACACGAGTCTTTTATAACCCAACGTAACACTACTATTGTACAGTTGTACTAACAGACAAATTACATATGCTAAACAGCTAAAGTAACTTTATCAGTAAAAGTTACCTTCGATACGAAACATTTGAGGCCGAACTTTCCAGCATTTGAGTCTCGTGGGTACAAAACATAGAGTCTAATCATCAAGTCACAATGCCCTACATCCTACAAGCATGGTGCTTTATTTCTATAGAGCTTGTATGGATAACATTTCAATGCCTAGGAATTTAAAGTTCATGGGAAGTACATATATGCCTTATTGTTTGATTAGCAATATGATGTGGGAAGTTAATTCCCATGGAAATTTACTTCCCCCATCATGGAGGAAGTGGCTTACCTAGGGGTACCTAGGTAAGCTCCACTTCCTCCCTCAATTCCCATGTCTTATGAAGTCCTTTGTGCAAACAAACAACTAAACTCAAATCCCATAAAGTTGTAATCGATGGGAACTTGAAATCATGGGAATTTACTTCTCATGCACAAAACCAAACAAGCTCAGACTATAACCTCCAATCCATTGCAAAAACTAAAATGCTAAATAAAAAACTTATTTTTGATGAGTCACGTTTACGTAAGATCCTACTATCCGCGTGGATAAATTATAAGATTGTTTAGGTTTTTTCAGTTTAGTTTAATTTTTTTCAGTTTAAATTTTTTGTTCAATTCAATTTAGGTTTAGCTATAGTTCTAACTACATTCAGTTTTTTCAGTTTAGTTTGGTTTTTTTCAGTTTTTTTTTAGGGGAAATGAGTTCTTTTATTATTCAATCAACTACGATCATGACTAACATACTATGGAGTAGGTATTCGTTTGGTGTTCCATATTAACAGTCACTAGTTTTGAAGTGTAAAATAACAACTGTGGACATAAGGGTATTGTATTGGCTATGAGGGCATTGAGGTAATAAATAGTGACTACAGAACAAACATACGGAGTACATCATTTGTGCACACTACTCTCACAAAATACTACTTTTTTTCTTACACTAACTACAATTCTTACTTCAAGATAAATTATAAAAAGTGTATCAACCATACTAGTTAAAAGGGAAAAAAAATAAAAGGTTAATATTTGTCCTTGGCAAATACTACACATTCACCCTACAAAGCAAAGTTTCATCTCTTCAAGTTTTTACAGTTCTACAGCGTCCAGTACTTCCACAGTGACGCATTCAAATCAGGGGCGGCCCAAAAGTATCAGAAGGGGTCCAAATATGTACACTCAACTGCCCAGAGGCAGATAAACAAAGTGGGACAAAAGAGAATGGGCATTAGGGGACTAGGGCCCTAGGGGAACGAAATTGGACAAGGGTACATGGTCAAACCGCCTCCTGCCACGGTCCACCTCTCATTTTCTTTTTATTAGTCATATAAACAACGTAAATGTGTAACAGGCTACCAGCATTCAGCAACAAGTCAATTCGGAAACGTGCCCTGACAAGACTCATGCCTAAGAAAACTTGGTTTAGCCAAGGGAAAGGCATGGCACACAATTGACTAGTGATAGAAGAGAACATGGAGCTTTGATAAATATTGAAAACACGAAACTTGTCATTTAAGTAGAACATCCGTCATCCGATGAGATTATTTACAGCATTTACACAATTTGGGTTCCTTAAACGAGTGCAGAAAATAGCAAATAAGGAAATTAACCAAAGTGACAAATCTCTAGAATCATTGGCTGTGAGCAGCTACACCAGAGCAAGATCCCCGAAGGTGTTCTCTCCACTGTATGTAACGTAGAGGAAGCCATCGGCATCCTTCTTATCTTCGTAAATCGCAGACATAATTGCTCCTTCACAGATCAAAACAGAAACTTTGTAAGGGCCTTTGCAACCAACATTCACATTTCACACAAAGCAAAATGCACTCTCTCTAAAATGTGACCAACAAAAAAAGAAGAAAAAAGAGTCGAGGTTTACCGGTGGGTGGGAGGACATTATCCACAAATATGAAAATCGCTTTCTCAGCACTAAGCTTAATCCTTTTGCGGATCACATAAACAAACTGTCCCACAGTCAAGTCAGCTGGCACCAGGTACCTGCAACATTGCGAATCGACCTTTAATATCTTCCCAGACGTTTGAATAACTCTCTCAGTCCCATTGTAATAATGCAGGCATACATTAGAACTCTTACTAAAAGCCTTGAAACTATCTAACAAGGAAAGCCGATAAAGAGCAGCTTGACACGAGCAATACCGTTCAGCTACAAAACTTGTGAGCTGCAAAAGCTTTTCGCTCTTCCAAGAAAGTTTTTGGCGAAAAAAAAATATGAAGGCTTCAAAACATAATAACCAATTCCCAAGACAAATATACAACCTCGTCTACGTTCTAAGCATTTTCTTTAAGAGATAGGCCCATTCATGCTTTCTTCAGGCAAGAACTACACCAGAATCAAAGAATCAAAGGAAAAGCCCGACATATGAAATTCAATCTCTGATCCTTCATAAAGTTGGCAGTAGTTGTTCAATTCTTGGTATTACTGAATTTTCTGATCTTCTATTCTGATCAAGATGTCGGTTAAATTAGCAATCAAGCTGATCACAAACTTAGTAGCGGAGGGTGGGTCAAAAAAATATCCAAAGCAATTTGCTGAGTGTAGTCAGATTTTTTGTCATTTTCTCAACCAAAACAGTGTCAGATATTTTGTTGTCAATTTCTCAGACCAGACAGTACTAGGAACCTTGAAACCACTAGTTTTAGATAACTTAAGGTTACAGCTCGACAGACTTCTATCCAGGTTCATCAATCCTATAAAGAGCCCAACAAGCTGGGACTCAGCACAAGTGCACAACTTAACAAAAAGAGGCATCAAACAATTCAATGTGATAGATTGGTTGTCATGGACCCTTAAACCTTACTACCTTAGATAGCTAATTTCGTTTTGACAACTGGAGGAAAGGCAAGGGGCCATGATTATCCATCATCACAAGACAACCTTTCCAAACTATCCACAAGTTTATAAGGAAATAAGAGTTATACCGAACAAAATAAGGACCAAGGGCCCACGAGGCCTGAAAATGGGTAAGGGTGTTACACTAGTATACACCACACCAGACACAACAATGGCAATGATAACTAGGAACACCTACCCAAGCAATGGGCATAAGACTTGTTTTACCTCTAAAGTGTGCAATAGCAAATCCTATAAGCCTAAGTTGGAGACAAAGAACCTTATGAACACTTCCACAAGTCATAACACCAGATTTTTTTTCTTTTAAAGAAAAAAGAGTGAGGTGGGAATGCAGGATCCACCATAGTATAATAATCACTTTTTGCTCATGAATTGCACCAAGACCATAATCCAGAAAGCATACTAGGATGAATCATCCAGTTTATGATTTGTGTCAATGACTGATACATTACCGCAACCACTTCACATGTGTTAAACTTCAACTCCAAAAACAATAAGCAATTATACATGAGATAACATAGCATGTAAGAGAAAAGTATACACCACGAAGCTATGAGGCAAACAATAAATCAGTGGACACAAATAGCGACGGAGGTGAGAAATTGCTTACTTTTTCTTGTCTATGTTTGGGATATCACTTCTTTCTGCCTTCTCCACAATAACCTAGGAAGAATACATAAGTTCAATCAAAATCAGTAATTAGATAAGGCCGAAAGAACTTCCGATCACACAAGATTCTTCATTGCTAACCAGTTCTTTTCCAACAAGAGACTCTGAAAGAAAAGAATACCAGGCAATTAACTCTAAAGAACTTCTCTTTCATCTAGTTTGCAAACTCTTGCCCAAAAAAGCAAATCAA
Source organism: Pharnaceum exiguum (assembly GCA_900322385.1). Lineage (NCBI taxonomy): Eukaryota > Viridiplantae > Streptophyta > Magnoliopsida > Caryophyllales > Molluginaceae > Pharnaceum > Pharnaceum exiguum. The sequence continues at coordinate 147,548 of ONZK01001683.1, read as the reverse complement.
CAGATAGTGAACACAAATTGCCTTCTACCACAGTAAGACCTAACCAAAGTTTTGCAGCCTGAACCCACCCAACCAAAATTCAGCTAAAAGTCTAAACACGTAGTCATGTGCTCACCAGTCTACAGTCACTCTTCCCTGTGTCACAAGTTTAAAATTGAGAGAGACAAAGAACCCATGATTAGGGAAAACCCCCAGACAAAACTATGTCTTACCGGTATTCTATCTGGGTACTTCTCTCTAATCCTAGCAGCCTCTGCACGCCTTTTCTCTGAAAAAGATTTTTAGAAAGATAGAATTTTAGCTCAAAGCCAGGAAGGGTTGATAAGCATGGTTTCCATAGATTAAAAGAAAGACCATATAACATACCAAGATCATGTTCTTGCTTGAAGGAACTCTTAGCCATATTTCCTGAACAGATGATCAAAACAACACACATTATTATACAAAAAGTAACAACTAAAAGAACATAAATGCATTAATACAAGATCAAAAAACATACTCCCACCACAAACAAACAAAACTAAGCATTAGAATTTCACCACAATATCATCACGAACAGAGATAAAGAAACACTCCTGTAAATGATGAGGAGTCCAGCACTCAAGCCATTTGCAAATTTTGGTTCATACGAAAATGGAATAATGTGAGCCCAACACAGTTCATCTTTTATTAAAACGGCCCAAGAGGGAGTCCGTAACACAAGTGAGCTTCCAACCCAAAACCACTTAACGACGGTTGGAGGAACTCAACAAGTCATAAACACCTCATGGCATCCTTAATTTCTCAAGGAGGGACTTTGCCCACCTAATATTCCAACAAACAAACAAACACCTAACATCATTGTTCTGTAACTGATAAGCAGAATAGATTTTTACATGTATATCCACTCGTCTTTACCACACAAACATGTGCAATGATAATGTTGGCTGAGAAGAATGAACTGCACCAATGCATAAAGGAATAGATAACACAAACAATACTTCACAACAGCAGTAAGATGCATCTTCTTCTCTTGTTTAATTATATCTACCTAAATTTTTAAGAGCGGGCGGTTAAGAATCACACTTCGGAGTCAAGCTTCCATATGCAATATTGGAGTTAAGAAATCATGCAACCTCAAACAATCACTACATGGATCATCCCAAAAAGATTGTGTCACCTTCACAAATATATATTCAGTCTCACAATCAAGGAAACTTGAACAATAATCAAACGTTCAAACAGCTGACTGCACATCAGATGCTAAGTCAAACACCTAAACATGCATTATTTATGCAAACATCATATGATCATCTCAATATACCCAGGTCAACTCTTTAGAGCTATGCAGTCCCAACTGACTTCTAAATTGTTGATACACCAAACAATCCAATCCAAATCTCTCTTAACCCAAACAACAATCATCAATCTTATCACTAATCATCTTCAACCACAAAAAGATATGATCTTTAATGCACAAACCTAACTTACAACCATAAAACCAACCAATAATTCACAAAATATCATCACAGCCCTAAAAAATCAATCCTTTGTTTCCTATATATATCAAAGCTCTCATCTTTACATCCAAATATGGAAAACTAAGCACATAACAACAAAGTCAAGTCTTTAACATGCATGTTTGACCATCAAAAAACAACTTTCAGCACAAAACATAAAAAACCCAGAAAAATTAAACCGCAAAAGTACAGTATAATTCATCAACCGATCATATGATACCAACTATGATCATAAATTCATAATATACATAAATAAACAAAACCCACAAAGCAATCAACAAAACAAACAAAACCCAGAAAGCAATCAACCCAACTAGATAAAAAGAAAAAGAATATAATGATGATGATCAAAGGTAGGGAGCAAAACCTTAAGTTAAAGAGAAGATGTGTTTTTCTTTTCTTGTGGGTGTTGTGTTGTGTTGTGTTGTGATGTGTTAAGTTATGTTTTCTTGTGTTCGGTTGAGTTTTGACGATTATTAGAGGATAAAGTTGTATGATTGATTTATGTCATTATTTTTATACGTGTGGAATTTGTGATCGTGTAGCAGTAGGAGACTTATTTTATTTGTTTTTTTTTTAATTTGGGTTGACGAGGAATTAGCGGTGAAGTTGAGTGTTTGCTTGCTCGTACGCTTTTGAGGGTATGATTGGCCCGCAAGAAACCAAAACCACTGAGATTGGATATCCTTGAGATGGATATTAAACGTATAGAGGATCTCGGACCAAGTTATTCCTTTTTCTATATGGTCTCGGACCAAGTTACTGAGTACGAATTTATTGTTTGCTTGTATCATTTACTAAAATGGTGTGGAAAATAACTTTAATTTCTTAATTAGGCTAGTTTTGAAAGTATTTTCCAATATGGTGTCCACCTAGGATTGGGAATACCAAACCACAATATATATAATTTCTTTTGATTTTTTCTTTTCTCCAATAAATTACATAAATAGCAACGTTTTTAAAAAATTACTTACTATTTTGTTTTCCCATCTTCCCCCTCATGTCTGCTAGACTACCTACTTACTTAGTGTAGCACGTTTTATTCATTACCTTCATCTCGTTCTTTGATAGTTTGATGGGTAATCGGCATGAATAATGTGCGTGATCTTAATGCATTTCAAATTTATCCATCAAGCAACGGTGACCAAAGCTTTACAAACCTATGTATTTTGTTCGTTTATTAGTCCCATAAAATATTGTTTTATTAATTCACCCTTTTATCCTCTCCTCACTCTCTGGCTCACTAGTAATTCCCTAAATTTGTGAAGCAATTTCACTGTTGAGACTTAACAATGTTCACTCTTCCACAATGGCCTGGGTTGCAAGTTGCAACGGAGGAAAGCTGTTTTCAGAGAATTCGATGATTACGGAGTACTAATTTGCAACTTATTACTCCGTAGTTATTACGAGAGAGCAAACGAATGACAAGCAGTAAAAAAGATTAAAGAAATTCTTTAATTAAAAAAAATAAAAAAGTAGGCTTGGAGCTATCCGATCCTACATGGACACCATGTGAGTAATAACTTTTAAAAACAGTCTAATCAAGGAATTAAAAGTTAATCTAACCCCATTTTAGTAAATTACTCTATAAAACAAATGTTCATGAAAGAAATTAATATGTTTTCCATCAAAAAATTAATATATATATGCGTGTATATGATAAATTTCATTGCTTGCTATATAAAAAAATCATTGCTAATTAGTAATTTGGTTTATATTTGTTGTTTAAGGTAGAGGATGTTCACCAAAATGGTATTGCAATGATCAAACTCTCAAAAAAACCAATTTCGACACCTTTTTTTTTACAATGAATAGTTTGGAGATAAGAGAGGTTGAATGAGTAAAAATGAGGGATTTTGTTCACACCAAAAAAAATGAGGGATTTTGTGGATATTAGAGAGGAGTAAGAACACGTGAGGGGGAGGGTGTCTTTTTTAATCCGACTAGGCTTTCCACCTCAGCTCCTCCCGTCAGAATCAAGGGCACATGGGATTGGCTAGTCGGAAAAGTCATCGCCGACTTCATTAAACTTTTGTGAGACACATGGGGCCAAATATGAATTAATGAGGGTAATTTCTGAAATACGGATCATTACTGAATAATGGTCCAAATAGCGATTATTGTGGACAAGACCTTGATATTATTTTGCCAAATAAGGCCTTATTTTGGTGGAACTTTCGTAGACCAAGGAGTGTTGCTTGGACTGGACATTTGGGATCCGTGTTCCCAATTCTAAACGGAAAAGAATTGCAACGAATGTGTACCGCACATTGCACATTTATGGGCCTAAAAGCCTGAACATTTCAGGAGTCCTACAGGAAACACCTCATCTAAAATCTGTCTTATAGTACCCAAGATGTGTTAGCCCACCAGTAAATAAGTTAGTAACTTATTCACTAGGTCTTGGGTTCAAACCTCTTGGGGAGCACCTAATGAAATTAATTAATTTCAGGAATACCCGAGGCCGTGCGTTAGGAGGTGCCCTTTAACCACGCCCAAAGAGGGAGTCCCTCTTTGCCTGATCAAAAAAAATAAATAAATCTGTCTTGGACATCATCCAATTGAGCAAACCAAACAACGACCTGCCCGTAAATCGTTGACTAGTCTACTTCAAGTTCGCTCATCAGTCATCATCGGGAGGGAAAGAACAATTTACCGCACTATCACTGCCACGATTCATGATCAAGCTCAACTGTCTATCCATGAGACCACGATCCATTATAAGTTTCACATTGAATTGTATAAACAATCGATTACACACACCCAAATCGCAGTTGAACTGAAAATCGTCATAGTACCTAAGCATGTTCCCTTCGACCCATTCACACAGTTTACCTAAGTTCCTCCATACAAGTTGTAGTAATTTGTTTCACAAGTACACAGGTGCTCTCGATGCGGTGCTTTTATAGACTTAGTTGACATTGACATCCACAGACCACAATGCCTACTTTTTTTGTAGAGGCTTAGACAATGTCGTCAATGTGCAAGCAGTCTGTTCGAGATAATACTAATCTAGTGGGTCGAAAACACGGTAATGAAAATGAGCCTTCTTTTTCTAAATGAACAACTACTATTACATTTTATAGAAAGAAATAGAGACATACAAAAATAGGTGGATTATTGACCTATAGATTAGAGAAGTTATATCCATGTGTTCTTACATGTCCTAAATTGAGTAAATTTTTAAGACTACAAAGATAACATTAAAATTTCTTTAATTCTGATATTGGCTTTTGCTTACTTCGATGGAGATGTTCCGACTGTTGCAGTGTAATGGGGGACTTTACTCTGGAGTAAGTTCTTTTCTGAGTACTATCTTTACACTTCGTTTAAATCATTGAGACATTCCTAAGATTCCTTGGTACTCCTTTTCCTCGGGACAACAGTCCTTTTGCTTTCAAATATCGCTCTTCATGACTGCTCGTAGCGCCCATCATTAGTCGACGAGTAACTAAAGTCGGAACAAAATTTAAAAACGCTTCTTTCATTTAAAAAAAGTTTATCATTCTTTAATCCATATTTTCATCTATTTGGTAATTAAGAAAACCTAAAAAAGCTTGAATTTTCATCCACCCGAACATTCCAGTGATACTGTTTCAGATGAAACAATATACATTAAGAAGGCATATCCATGTGCGTGTGACAAAAGATTTTAAAAAGAGAAAAGTGTTGGAAGTTATTTTTTCTTCTCTTGAAAGCGGCCAACTCATATATCTATCGTTGCCTAATATTGCATGATTGAGAAGACAAAAGAAACTTAAGGAGAAGGCAAAAAGGGGATTCACGTCCAGAAGTTGTCCTGAGGTAGTGGGATTAATTAGTGGCCTTGCAGTGCAGCTAGCAATAGCATCTACATTGTAGTGCGAACCCCAAATAAAATCTCAATCTCTGTTCTCTGATACCCCTCACTCCTAGGAGCTGAGGAGCCTTAGCTTCTCCTTGACAAAAGCATACCTTCTTTAAAAGTTGTACATCACTCCATCATTAACACTTTCTATTATGAACGTGTAACGCTCCTTTGCAAAAAGCTTGCGGCTTTTTGATCTTCCCTTTTTCTCTTCACTTACAGTGTCTTTAGCCTTTAATTTGGGCAAACGGACAGTAATTTTTTGCTCTCTGCCATGTTCTTGTAATGGAGGTTCTATAAAGTTTAAACCCCGTATTGTTTACTGCCTTACTGGTAGTGGTACGATACTACGTTACCTATGAAATCAACGGTAATCTATCATTATTCATTACCATTCGTGACGCCGTGCACCATGGATATTGTGCATTTGTGCATAGATTACCCACCATTGAAGCTCTCCTTTATTCTCAATCATAAATTAAATTACCTTAGTTACATAGAGCATTCACCCGATCAAATAGCATACTGTATTAGTATATCTTTCAACAAAAGGGAAAACATAATAGTATATCGATACTATTCCCACTAGTTCTGGATCTTGTTGAATGTATGGGTTAATCTTACAATGCATCATCCGATGGAATGTATTGTCCATGATCTTATGAAGTGCTAATCATTAATCAGTTTTTTAATTTAATCTGAAATTGATCATTAGTTTATTATGCCGGCCTACAAGTTATCTTTTTTTATAAGGGGAAATAGTTTTATCATTAGTTGGTAGTCAAATGACACTCACAATATACTTTATTTAAGTATATAGTAAAATGGTTACAAAACCTTCAGTATCTTCTTATTTTAAGTGAAGTTACAGGAAGTCAATACTTCAAAGTAACAATGTATTTAGGGTCAATCTCGCAAACAGAAAACAGGAGTAAAGTTGCGTACATCATGACCAAACCACGAGTACCCCATTGAATAGGGATTACACTCGATTGTTGTTGTTGTTCATTATGAATAGGTTGCTTTTTTACCGAGTATGCATGCATTTAAGTTCTCGAAGACCATATGATGAGTAGGCTCACTACAAATAATTTATGATGTTAGTACGTAGAAAATGATAATACAGCATTGATGATATGGATGGTGATGCCGTGTGCATATACTGCAGTTTGATTACATGGCGAAGAAAGGAATAATAGCGATATCTTTGATGCATACGATCTGGAGGGACTACAAGCTTGAGGTATTGGTGATGCGGAAAAGCAAGGTATATGGGCATATCCTTATTTTTTTTTTTTAAGGTATCTTTTTTTTTTAAAGGGACGACGCTGAGATCGGTGATCAAGTCTCTTATAACCATGATTAAAGTGTGCTCTATATAATCAAACCAAAACAAAAGAAGTGTGCCTCATATATTTTTTGATTCTCACCTTTGATGACTTATACATCGCTCCACTGTTAGCACACTGAGCGATATGGGGCTGTCCAGTTTTTCCATTCGCAAGAGTTGGAAGTTAAACCCCAAATACTTGTTTAAGTGTGCTCTATATTAATTAATGGACAACTTTGATATCTTCTTAAAGGATATACTTTATTTTTAAAGAAGTTACTAAACTTGGTGAGAATGAAGTCTCCTCCCCTCTAACCTTAAGATTGAAAATATATTATGTATCATTTGAGTAACTTTCTATTGTCATTATCAAATACTTTGAAAGACAAATTGATCAATAATTCAATAACGATGTTTATGGCCAAATTTTCTTTGTTGAATGGTTATCGAGGGGGCTATTACACATTTACACGAAACCCACCCTACGCCCTACCTTTGGCCAAACTCTGCAGGCTGCAGCCAACAAATGACCAAATCACATGTACATTGTAGCATTCCGAGGAGGATTTTCTTTGAAAATTACGAACTCGTACGGAGACATTTTCTTCATCCATTCGGCTTGGGGTAATTTTGTTCAACTGGTATTTTGTTTTTTTTGTAATGTTTGTGATGAAGTTGCTAATACTTTATACGTAGTAGTTAATAGAAATTGCATATTCCTTCAGTTGTGAAGGTCCTTTTTGGTGAATTTTTTTTGTCCCAATTTGTGTCCATTCTAACTATCTTTCACACTAAATTCTATTGCCCTTGCATTATTTATTACGGAGTACTTTGTTATTGAAAAAGTAAATGTATATTTTAAGAGTTCAAAGATTATTCGAACCCCTAGAAGCTTGAGGATGGAATTGGAGCGTAAATTTTGGCCATTGAGATGCGAAATAATCTTGGAATAAAGTTCACTAGCCCTCGACTTCCGGGTCGTGTAATTTTTTCCTCTACCTCTTTCTAAAATTAAAAAGGGGTAGTTTATTCATCTTAAAAAGAGAAAAACACTTTTTACACTATTGATTTTTTGACCGAGTGAGTTAATCTAGCATTGTCCGAAAATCTTACCACAATGAGACATTCTCCAGAACAGGGACATGAATATCAGCATTCATTGGTCAACCGTCAAAATCCTCCCAAATGCAAAACCATCAGGGAAAGATGAAGACGAATCATGACAACAAAATATAGGGACGGAAAATCAATTTCCAATCCTCCAACATTATCGAGCTGTGGTAAACACCACTAGTCAAGTAGTCATGGTTGCACTTTGGACCACTCAACCAAAGTCGACTAAAGCACCAAATTTAATAGTTTTAAGGCCTCGTCTGACGTTTAATAGTTCAAAACTTCAAATACAAGGGTCTCATTTGGTAGCCACCTTATAGAAGCAGTTTGTTGTATCATGGTTGGTTTGAGCAAAAAACAAGTTGTTCAGTTTTAAAATTTATGTTTGGTGACAAAATGGTTGAGCTAAATTTTCACCTCAACCAGCTGCAACTAATAATCTATCCTCCCCAAATTGATTCTTATCAACTGATCAAATTAGCAAACAAATCAAACTATCAAAATCAAGCTATCATCTACCAACTCCATCTAGGTGCCAAATAAGGCAAAGATGTCTTTGCTAAGCTTTAAAGTGTTTTCATAAAGCACTTGGTCAAAGTGTCAAACCTTTCTTTAAAAAAACGGTAGGATAAAAGTGATGTCAAACAAAGATTTCAATGTGCATTCACTCACTGTGATTATAGAGATTTTATGTCCCATGTCACAGTAATTTCAAAGAAAAATTGATCTTAATAAAAAAAAGTCAAACACTGTTAAGATTGGGGCTGCGCGCACACTTGCAG
>ONZK01001683.1:116472-138595 GCA_900322385.1 Pharnaceum exiguum | reverse complement strand
AGATGGGCCTAGAGGGGTTCCATCCTAAAACCAATTGGCAATAGGAGGAGTAACCCTCTAAGCCTATATACAGAAGAAACCTCTACTCTCTCTTCAATGTGGGACATATTCCCAATAAACACCATAATTTATTTGACGATTATCGCATCAGACAACTTTGTTTACAACTTTTCATATGAAAGCTAGCTTGGAGTCGCTTTAAGTATAGTAATCTTCAGGATTTAGATAATTGTTTTGTTGGTAAATTTTGTGTTAGTACAATTGGATCCAATCTAGTGTTTTTATACCGGTGTTTTTCGATGTAAATGTCATATGACGTTTTTATTAATGAAGATGTAAGTACACATGTACCGATGACCCGATGTACCCAACTACCCATATACACAACCAAATATGTTCAAACACCTACGTTGTAGTAAAAATGACCTCTTCGAAATACGCTAGTAATTAGTGAGGCTTCAAGCCATAAACGTTGTGAATCTATGGCGCATACGGTCTAAAGGAGGAGAGAGCAAACTTCTCCAAACCAGATACTTTGCTTCGATTTGCAGGAGACGGTACTTACAAATAATAAACATGACCAAAAATATGGTGGCGTAAAGCATGGCTTAGAGAGTAGAGACAATCTAACAAGTAATAACAAATAAAAAGGAGTCCAAATCTTGTAGACTCCATGATGAACTTTAATTTTGCGCGGCAGAGATTTCTAAAAGAGATCGTTTTCAATGAAACCGACCTCAATGAGAGGTGCTTTTCTTAATAATTCTCCTAATTTAATGAGAAAAAAGGGACCAGTACAAGAATTAAATAAATAATTACTATGGCTACAGTATAGTATGACAAAAGCTAATCTCTTTAAACTGTCATTGTCCATACCTAGCATGTTCTTGTTACCATTTTTATATCTTTTAAGTTTGTCTCCCCTATCCCCCACCCCAAATTAATCTCTATGATCAGCCTCATACATATATTAGTTTAATTCCACTTGGAAACAAGCTCACACTATAACTTAAGATTTTGATATTAAGACCTTCAAAATTGAATAAACTATAATAGGGGGATTAAATAAAATATGCAACCAAAAATGAAAATGGCTAAAGTACTCAAGTTAATGGATCAATCAAACATGACCCATGTGGTCTGATTAGCAGTTGTCTACAAAAACTATGCCAAAGCCTTGGGGGACCAAATTCAATGCACTGTAAGACAAAAGCTCTAGACAATATAATAATCCTAGATTTCCCTTAATCATCTATATCAAAGAAATTAACGTCAATAGCAATAATGAATGACCACACTCAATGATTCAGACTTTGAGAGACAGATTTACATGCTAGCTATCAAGTTACAGGGAAATTCACGCAATTGCACCGGCAGGGATACGACATTGTCAAGACATTCCCAGCAAAGCCTTCGCAAATACAAGGTATCAATTTAGGAGTATCAACTAACACTTAACAAAGACGTGAGCTAATAAGATAAACTGAATATGGCTAATTCTCTTCATATGGCTAATTCTTCCTCAAGAGAAGATTTCCAACCAACACCCTCCCTTTCTATGTACACATCAACTAACCTATAATTCTTTAAACAGATCTAAAGAGGCCTAAAAGTAAACCAAGAGGGCTTGTTTAATCCCATAAGATCTATTTCCCACCAAAGCAAGAGATTTTAGCGGCGCAATAATGAACATGTACGCAACTTGATCATTTGAGGCTTCGAATAAAAAACATTACTAAGTACTAACAATGTCCATAGTTGTTGCTTGTTGCTTTCATCATCCTAACGCCCCAACCGACTTCAATGAGTCGCAACTCACAAGACAATAAGATATCCGCAAATGAAGTCTAAACTCGACATCCTTTGTATTGCACCTCCTCCTCAAGTCCTAGTGTCTCCCTCAGTCTCTTCAATATATATGATAAATAAAAAATAAAAAAATCCCACCCATGACCCATCTATACGTCATGAACCAGTGTACGTGATTTTACGAGCAACAACAACCCAGTGTAAATCACAATTCAATGGGGCTACTCGGGGTCGGGATGTACGCAACCTTACCCTTGTTTAAGAAATCAAAGAGGTTGTTTCCGAGATTGACTCATTGTTGCATTGAAGTATTGACTTCCAACAACTTCCGTGATTTTACGAACATTACCCAAAAACAAATGACCATGAAATACTTCCAATTCAACTAAGATCTCACAAGTCACCAAAGGCAAATTAGCACACACAACAAAAAGAGACAACCAGGTGGACTCAGTTGAATAATATCCACGTCAACTGATGTCTAATTGTCTATGATGAGCAATCAATAAAAGGATACCCAAGTTCAACACTTCGGGGTCAACACGAACAAATGATATGAGAGCTGAAGATGGACACACTAAAACAGGACATTTCATATGAAAAATAACAGTCCTAAGCAAACGTCCGGCAGAAGCTAACACAATGATCAACAGGTCTTTTTCCTCACTTAAAGTGACTAGGAATTGTCTATCAGCTAAGTCAGGAAGGGCCAAAAATAGGTACACTTGATTCTAAGGAAATCATACGACCCTTTTCCTTCAATTCTGGAGCAACAACATTCACTTAAATGACAAGTCAGATCCCCCCAAAAAGATAAGAAGAAGCTATGTAATCAGAAGATCATTATCGAACAGAACAGCTAAAATGTGTTTCCTCGTTTCTGATCATCATGTGTCATCACTTAGACAACACACTATCAACAAAGAGAAAGTCAAGTGCTAAACATGGTAGCTAGCATACCATAGCATTGCATTTGCTGGCTGAAAGTCCAACATGGACAGTAGTAAGATATACGTACTTAGCAATTAGAAACATAAGACGCTACTAAAATTTGCAGTTAATTGTTCGGTTGTACAGAGCAAAATAATACGCCTGGAGATAGGAGGCTGACAAAACAGCATGGAGATTCAGAAAAAGTTTCAACCCACAAAGCGATTGAGGTGCCATCATGACCAAAGCTTCTAATTATTGACAATATCAAGCAAGTAAATTAAAAACCTCTTCAAATTCAATGTGGACTGAAATGCATAGCCAAACCTCCTTTTGACTGCTGGACAATTTTTGCAGCCTCTCTTAACACCTCCAAGCTGTAGCTGCTACGAGGTCCCGCCTTTGCCAACTTAGAACAAGAGACGACTGTCGCTTCTCGACGTGAAATCCCCTTCCTGGAGTCCTCTTCACCACATAATCTGCCTGAGTTTCTGTAAAATTACTGAACTGCACAGGGGTGAGCCCGGCTGAAGCAAAGAGATTCTTCCAATGGGGCATCTTGTCAGGGGCATGAACGCGGCCTAAGACAGAGTTCTCAATCCTAGGCTGGATGAAGTACTTTTCAACTTTGCTCACAATATCTGGTGCTACATTGAGACTGTCCAGCGAATCCAAGAAATTCATGTTGGACTCAAGTGTGTGGAGAAGATGTTGCGGAAATGGAACATCACAACGATCAAATCCTCTGTCCCAAGACACCACAATTTTCGGGGACCTTTGCTTGATGAAACGAAGGATGGACGGAAGAACGGATGGCCGATTTGAAGCTGCCCAAATGGGAATACTGACAGCAATTGACTCGTCCTCGGAGGTCCTAAGATTGGGCATTGAAGATGAAGACGGATCAAACAAATCAAAGTTGACAACTTGAAGCTCAAACGCAACACCGGTGTCATTCGCAAACTGCACAAGGTTCTCCCGTATAAGACCAATCTCAAAGGGGTGACTCGTCGACATAGGAGCTAAGGCGGTAATTTTGAGAGAGGGAGCTCCCCTCTTCCTCAAAGGAAGCTCCTGAATCAACGACGCCCATTGAGCACCACAACCAATGTCGAAATCAATAATGTGAATTGTATCAGCATCATCAAGAGCCTCAAGGATAGCCTGAGTGCAAGTGAAATTCACAAACTGAGTAACCGGGGAGACCTCGGATAAAACCTTGTAAGCGTTCATCTTATGAACAATGTCATAAGGGGTGACAGTTTTCGGCGGTGGAGCTGCAACTGGGTTGCTCATCAGGAGGAGCATTTGGAGAGCTTCCTTCACATAGAACGCCGCCCGAACAAGGGGCTTAGCCGGAAGGGAAAGCTGGTGATTGAGCCGCGCCAATATCTCTTGCGCGAGTGAAAAATTCCCAGTCTGAATCAGGTCAGCCGCCTTGAAAAGCTGATCTTTGACAGCCTGCTCTTGCAACTGTTGCTGCTGTTGCTGCTGCTGTTGGACCGGCATTGGATAATGCTGCTTGGGAACCATCAAGGGCTTGGACTGCAGGTGCTGAGGGATTAACTGAGGACCTAAACCCATGGGCAATTGCTGCAAACCCAACTGATGTTGTTGTTGTTGCTGCTGATGCTGATGCTTCCTCAAGAACATCTCATGTCCAGGCTCCAGGAACGGGTTCTTCCCAACCTGAATCATGTTCGGATCAAGCCCAACGCCAGTATTAAGACGCTTTGCCTGTGGTTGGAACAGGTGTTGCTCAAGTTGGCAGAAACCCAATGGGGGCATCAAGAAGCTAGGGTTGCCCATGCTTTGAGCTTGTTGGTGGTTCAACATCAACTGAGGGTTGAAAATCTGAGGTTTGTCATCACCTACATCAAACTGCTGTGGCTGAGGAAACCCCAACCCACCACCACCACTAACAAGGCCTGCAGGATTCATCCCATTGCTTCCACCCTTGTTACCTTCCAATCCACCAGATGAACCATTGGGTGATGAAACCGAAACCGAAAGCGGAACACCTGAACCAATCTTGCCATTGTTGCCAAACCCAGGTCCAGGAAACCCCAAACCAGCACCACTACCAGAGATTGGGATGATATTCACAGGTACATTACCTTGGGAAGACGAAATCTGATGAGGGGAAAGAGAGTCAAGTGCAGAGCCTTGGTCAACCACACCAAGGCCAGCATTGCCCTCATACTCAACTACAGAAGGAGGGTTACCAGATTGCAACAGATGCTTCAACCCACCAACACCATAATCATCACCCTCACCCATGATCCAGGGCAGCAATGCCCCATCTCCACTGGGAAAACCTAAATCCCACTCCTCCATCTCACCAGCACCTGCACCACCTCCTCCTCCTGCAGCGGCCCCCGAACCGGGGGCATTGTCCTGAGACCAGTCCTCTCTAGGGGGGCATGAAGGGTCCGCCACCCCGGTCGTAGCACCGGGGGCGTTGTCAGTGCTTGCTAGGGTGGATGTGGAGGTCGGTGAGCTAGGGCTACGCCTGGTAGTCTCCAGAGTAGATGTAGGTTCACTGTCAGCTGAAAAGCTCTTGTTGTTAATACTAAACACACTTGTTTTTGCTGTTCTTTTGTTGCTGCTAGGAGATATAATGGAATGGCTGTACTCTTTTTCTTCTTCTTCTAGTTCTTCTTGTTGTTGTTGAAACCTGCTGTTGTTGTTGATGTTACTGTTGTTGTTGTTACTGTTGTTGTCTAAGCTCTTCCACTTGGATGAGATTTGGGAGATATTAATGCCTTGAACCTCTACCACACCCTTACCTTGCAAATTGTAGGGCATAGCTTGCATCTACACCAACAAATAAAAAACAAAATTACATCAAAATTTACCCACCAAAATGAAACAAAAACCAACCCAGAACAAAAATATCAGATTAAACAGTAAAACCCAAGTGAAAGAAAGCATCTTTTTAAGCTAAGCAACTCAAAGATTGTATCTTTTTAAGGAAAAGAACAAAACCCAGATGTTAGATTTGAGAGTAAATATAGGAACAAGGATAATTGAAGAGATTTAAGTACCATAGTTTCTCGATCTACAAGTGAACCATGAACAAGGTGGCATACAAGAAAGCTTTCTCCAATGATGAACTTTTCTTGCCTAGTTTTGTTGTAAATGTAATAACCAGCTCTATACCTTTCTCTACCAACATTTCAGCTCCCTTAGTACTAAAATGTTTTTTGTGGGGAAGGGGTGGAGTGCTCTCTCTCTCTTCTCCCCTCAAGAAGAAGGAGAAGAGGGTTATCTTTTCTTAGCTTAGCTTAGTTTAGCTTAGCTTTGGTTTGCTTGGCTTGTCTTAACTTTGCTTGGCTTTGAGTTTGCTTTGCTTTGCTTGCTTCTAATTCTTGTGACTTTGCTTTTCTTCTCTTCTTTACTTTTGTTTTTCCTTTTTTTTTTTTGGTTTTCTCTCCTACACCTTCTGCCTTAGCTTACCCTTTGTTTTGTTTTCTAGACTAATTGTGTCCCAACAGGACGCTGTACCCTTCTCTGTTCTGCCATGGATGCGTGCATCATAAAAAAGGTAATAAAGTAGTCCTCTCTCTGTCTAAGACATTAGAAAAATGTTTTTTATTTATTTCCCTCCCTCTCTCCCTCAGCTCACTGTCTGTCACTGCTAATTTCTGAAGGGCAATAACAATAACCCTTGCCTTGTTGTTTTACTTTCCCTCTCTATATGGGCTTTTGTGTCCCCTCCAAGTGGTATACAATAGTACTACTGTTGTGCTAATGTTATCATGTTATGTTTATGTTATGTTGTGTTGCCTTACCCCTTATATTTTACCTCCAATTCTATACGGTATACTCGGTGTATGTGTACAATTGTACACCGGGTGTTTTTCGTAAAATATTTTAAGTTTTCAACAAATATAACTAGTAATATTTTTCATGCCATTAGTAAGACTTTTTATTATTAGTTATAAATTTGTATGGTCACTCGGTGTACCAAAAGACTACTGTGTTTTTACTCGGCAAGTCTTTGGTACATCGACTTTACCGGTACACCTTATTGAATTATAACAAATTGCACAGGGACCAACCGATGGTATTAAATATGTGACTAATGATATACGTGGTAATACTAGTTATAAATACAAGCGGTGTACCCGTACAACCGATGTACCTAAGAATTAGAGGTTTTTACTAGAGTTAATTTAAGGCGAAATTGCTGGGAATAATCCCTACTTTGGCCGATTATCCCAAAATAATCCCAACTTCAAAAATTGTTGGGAATAATCCCTACTTGGACCCTTGTAACCCGAAACGATCTAATTAAGTTTTTACAACAAGTTTTTTGATAAATTAAACCTTATTTAAGCCCATCGATTTTAATTTTGACTATAAAATACATTAATTCTAAGGAATATATGCATAGCCATAGTTTTTATTTTACATTTTAACATATTTTAAAATGGCATGGGATCATTCTGGGCTATAAGAATCCAAGTAGGGATTATTCCGAGCAATATTTGAAGTTGAGATTATTTTGGGATAATCGGCCCAAGTAGGAATTATTCCCAGCAATTTTGCATTAATTTTTTTTTGGTTTATAGGGAGGCATTAAGGCCGGTAAGAATCGAGCCCCCAACCTTAAGGGTTGAAAGTGTGCTCTCTACCACTTGAGCAACTCTCTCTTCTTAATTTTGCATTAATTTAATCCCCGGCACTACTTTTATAGCAAAAGACCCTTCATACGTGCATGACCATTTTGCCCTTCCACTTTACCCCACCCATCTCACATTTGTGTACCCATAGAAGTGATAGAACTATGAGCCCTCCCTCCCTGTTACCATTATTGGTATTTGAGATCTACTTTTTTAGTCTCGATTGTTAAACCAAACGTAATCTCAATCTCTGAGACCTGTGAGTCTGACACACATTAACATAACTAACGTTGTTGTCATTACAAAATACTTTTGTTGACTCGTCTAGATATATAATTATCAATCTTTCAATTTGCTAAAAAGTAATAGACTTTTTCGATATCAAAATGAGTGTCAAGTTTGCTATTATTACGTTTCTCCATACAGAATTTTGATTCTATTTTTCGTTTATATAGTATCACTTTAAAATTTTGATTACACTTCAGAGCTTCAAATGTATTATTAATGTTCACAAACTCACAACTTCAAAAAATATATGAATTTACAAACATAGTCAAATAAACATAATAAAATTTCGGTTAATTTGATCTTGAAATAGTAAAGGTGACACCCAATTCAGGACGAAGAGAATACCAATACAACGAGTGCTAATACAACTCATTTACTACGAATTTAGAGTTGTTTACGGGCGGGTGGCTTAATTATGACGTTTGGCCCACCGAAAATGAGAGCTCATACATCACATACCAAAAAAAAAAGAAGTTAGGCTCATCCTTAAATAGTGAAGGCAAGGCCTGACCAATGATTTTGATGAAGGGTTGGTCTCTTAAACCCTTTTTATTTTTTATTTTAAAAAATCCAAATTTAAAATTTGTATTATCGTGAAAGTATATCTATTATGTATTCCAAACTTTTGTCGGGCATTTGATATTGTCATTTGTTTGTTATATATGATCCCAATATGTCTTATCTCTATGTGAATACTCTATCTTATATTAGAAAGAACTTTCACTCCCAACACATTTTAATAAATTACCACCACCAACAATAATCGAGTATAAATCCTCATTCAATGGGGGTGCTCGGGGGTCAGGATGTACACAACATTTCCCGTGTTTAAGGAAACAGAGAGGTTGTTTCCGTGATTGACCAATGCATTGTTGTATTAAAATATTGACAAAAGTTTTTAATAAACTACCAAACACCCAAAATAAAAAGCAAAAGTATTGGTGAAAGCACTTCAACCTCAATGATAAGCACATCCAAAGTCTCTTACTTAATTATTTAATTTTGTGGTTATTGAGTTTTCCTTATAAGTAGTAATAATTAAGGCTTTGTTACATGGGAATTGATCTCATGTTGTTAGATTAGGTGTAGGAATTTCCTTTGCACTTTAAAAAATTGAAGTTTAGCTGACTTTATGAATTTTCATTTTAAGTTTAATTCCATTTTTGTTCAATCTCTACATTTTTAATGAACCGAGCCTAAACCGAGTACTAAACAAAAGCGAGAAAACCTATCAACTTTACTGCAGAGATTTAAAGGGGAAAAGAAAGATAAATACTAAATAAACTAAAGATTACAAGAGGGTGGCTGACTAGCTGGGGTTAGTGTGGCCCTGTGGCGAGGGACAGGTAAAAATTGAGAATGTCATTGTCTTAATCTAACTCAAACTAGGTAGTTAATGCATGAAAGTAAATATTTTGAAGCGGGAAGTCTTTGAACCTAAACACTTGACCTCTTTTTTCCCTTTTGCCACGTCTAAAATAGACACTGGTGATGACATTCCTATCTCCTTTTGCACAACTTCAACTAGAAAAAAGAGCACACAACTAGAAAGCCAAGCTCGCAACTTAGACAAACAAGGAATACCGTGTTGGAGAAGAGAACATGCTTTGCTTGGTTTCTGGTATGGACACAAAACAACCATGTAAGACCAAAATACACTCCATTCAAGGGAAAAGCATACACTCCCTTTAGGCCCTTTATTCAGAGCTGAACTGGTAATGATCAGAAATTGTTGTTTAATTGTTTTGACAATCAATTACTTATCAAAACATTATAAATATTGTATATTTACGAAACTACTGTATATGGTAAAATATTTTCAATGATATACTAATAACTACGAATGAATATTGCGATCAAAACTTATTAGGTTGACGAGTTATGAACTTAATTACGATCGAGCTGAGCTATAAAAGACTGAATTGAACTTTAGTGAACTGAACGTGAAGCAAACTCGGAGGCTGATGCACTTGCAAAGTTGGGAGAAACTGGAGTAGGGAGTTCTATTATCTAGGCAACGCACTCCTAATTCTTCTTCAGTTTTTTCTGCTTCTTGTTAAGCCTTTTGCTCCTGGGTCTGTTTTTTTCCTGTAAGCGTTAGGCTCGTATTGTTGTTGAGCTGAACTTTTATAACCTTGTTTGGGAATGAAATTGCTTAATGACGTATCAAAAAAAAAAAAAAAGAACAGACCCTTGGTCACGGTACCTACTCTCCCCGGCTCTCTGCTAGTCTTCTCTTGAGACTAGCTTACCCAGCTTTAGAGTTTCATATTCATTGTTTACAAATAGGAAGACTTTGAAAGACAACTTAAAGTTTGGTATATTCTTAATGAGTTACCAGTTACCATCGTAGCATTAACTTTCACTTCATTGTAGTTCGTTTGATGCTTTATATAAGCTGCTTTAAAGTTTGCGACTTTGTACAACCTTATTCAGGATCTAATTAAACTTTGTACAACCTTAATTAAATGTTCCAAATTGTTGAGTATCTTCTTACAACTTTAAGATGTGGTTTCAATTTTTATCTATCCCTACATCACCTTCTCGTCAAATAAGAATTGAACTTTTTTTGAGTGGAAATAAGAATTGAACTTAATTATTGTTAATTAAACCCTTCAATTAAATTACAATAGATTGCTGAATGCTGACATTATGTGATTATGTCATGCATACTTGATAGTTCATACTTCATAGTTGATGCCTTGGTCTTTTACTTTGTCACTTCCTTAAGTGATGCTATCATGCTACATTGCTACTGTTGGCATTCATTAAAATGCTTCTCATACTCGCACCAAAAAAAATGCTTCTCATACCACCCACCAATTGGACGTGCATTCGAAGGAGGCCGTGGATTATAGAATTTTATTTCACCAATTGTTCCTAACAGTACCATGCACTTTCCTCTCAGCGCACACATTGTTTCTCATTTTCGTTAATAATAATTCTCTCGTTCTCTAATGAAAATTACACTGAAATAATCTAGAATGTCAATCATGGTTAGGACTCAACTAATATTCCAACGAAAGAGAATCCATGTCTACTAAAAAACATTATGATTGAGAGATTCTCTAGGAGTGTCCACAAATTAAGCTGAACAAACTATGTTCAAGTCGTGGCCATTGAGACGAGATCATTAATGGCCATCTATCTGAGGGGTTATTCATCAACCATTTTTCTGTCATTAACACCTACTTTCATATATGAAACTTGTTTTTTAAAAAAATTGTAGACTTTTTATAAATTAAGAGTTTTCATTCACCTCATTTTAGCTTCATATAATTCACCTTGATTTAGTCACATTCATTTTGATTCAGTTCAGTTAATTACTGCTAAAAAACAAGCCATGATATATAACGAGTGGATATTATTAGACATGAATAAAAACGGTAGTTAATCCATTGTTTATTCATAATCATATATTATTAGACACCTTTTTTTTTTTTTTGGTAATAAGGGGGCCTAACGCCCTAGTTTTTATTCAATCAGACATTACAGTCATTTGCTACAGACATGTTAATCATGTCGGAGACTAGTACATTCATCATTTGGGGCGGGGGTTGACGAATAACATGCTGGGTTCCGTATTGCCGAGGCTGAATTTAGCGAGCCAGTCCGCTGCCTTGTTCCCATCTCGAGGTGTATGCACACAGATGGACTGCCACCCTGGTGCGTTGAGGAGGCCCTTGCACTGCTTGATGATGAAGTAGTAAGGGTTGCTGGTAGGCACCTCATCATTAAGGGACGTGACTGCGACTTGTGAATCAAGTTCAAGAAACAGTTTTGGTATCTTGAGTTGGTACGCCATACGTAGGCCTTTCAAAGCTGCTAACAGTTCCGCCTTGATTACCGAGCACCACCCAAACTTCCATGAGAAAGCTCTTACAAATGCTCCTGTACTAGTGCGAACTATACCTCCACCACTAGCACTACCTGGGTTCCCTTTTGACGCTCCGTCCACATTGAGTTTTGTCCAGCCGTCGGGTGGAAATTTCCAGCTAACATTCGGCGTATCACGGGCAGTGTGGTTGCTTAGTTTCGACTGCCTGAGCTCCTGAGCATCCAAGTACTCTTTGGCCCGTTGACACACGAACGCATGCCTGAAGGGAGGAATCTGAGACGCATCTCCATGCTCTCTCATGTTGCGCCAACGCCATGTCCACCATATACCATTAGCGAACTTAGGCGCCCAACTGGAGCTATATCGGAGGTTAGCTTGTAACCATTCTTGTAAATTTAAGGTATAGAATCTAGCTTGCATTCCAAGGGGAACAATTCGATCCCACATACTTCTTGCCTCAGGGCAGTCACGAAGTAGGTGAACAGCAGTTTCTACATTTCCACACATCTTGCAGTATGGATTAGATGATAAATGACGATGGACTCGGGTATCATTGCAGAGGACACTATCATGCATGGCAAGCCAAAGGAATGAGCGCACTCTTTGCGTGGCATCAACCTTCCAAACAGCATCCCAGCGATCTTTATCGATGTTATCTACGTTGCGACAGATTATTTCCATAGCACTTTTGATTGAAAATTGGCCCGTGGTGGATCCTTCCCAAGCCACTGAATCAACAGCTTCAGTTGAATTGGTTATCTCATGTGAGGCAATGCTCATATTTATTTCAGCGGGAAGATATTGTGAAATCATCCCATTTCCACTTGGCCCCATCCCAGTATTCTCCAACAGTTTTGAAGAGTTCATCTTCAGGTATGGGTGCTATGGCAATTTTCTCCAAGGGTTCTTTGGAGACCCATTTATGGAGCCAGAATAAGGTTCTATTGCCGTTGCCAATGACTGCCTGCAAACCTTTGCGCAACACTGACCCTGCGTTCACTATGCCTTTCCAAAGTTGTGAGTCATGTTTCCGAGCGTGAAATATGTCAGTGTCGCTGCGTCCCTGGGTATACTTCTCGCGCATAGTTTGAGACCACAAGCTGTCTTTTTCCGATATCATACGCCACCCAAGTTTGGCCATGAATGCCAGGTTGACTTGCCGCATTGATCGTAGCCCTAGTCCTCCCGCTTCTTTCGGCTTGAGTAGCTTTTCCCGTTTGACGAGGTGCATTTTCCTTTGGTCTTCTGAGCTACCCCAGATAAAAGCACGTGTCCTTAGTTGTTAGACACCTTAGTTGATAGTAGACAGTAGATGTAAGAGCAGCTTGACTAGTCAAAACAACTCTTGCACATGTTGGTGCAATTGAGCAAAATGATCTTCAACAAAATGGTGTTGAGCATAGCACTTTCAAGAGCATTTTAATATTTGTCAATATTTTGTACTAAAAAACTAACCGCTAACCCCTATTCCAAAGTGCTCTTACTAACTACTCCGTACTAATTGCTTCGGCTAACTTCCAAAAAGCCACCATCGTATGCATTGCTAGCCCATGAAGCCTTGTTTATAAGCGCGGGATATTGGACAAGAACAAAAGCGAAGTGCGATGAATTTTGGTCTAGAAACAGGGGAGGCGAGGGAGCAACAGGAACTTAGGAAGGTAGGATGGAGTAGGGTGGATAAGCTAAGGTTAATGTGATTCCAAGTCTGATTTACCACGTATTTTTTAACTTCCTCATTTAATTTCTAGCTTTTGCTCTTGCTATCTGGCGTTGTTTCAGTCTGACTCTCAGGTCTCTCCTTTCTTTATCTTCTTGTTTTTTTACTGTACTAGAAAAGACGGGAGTCATTAAAACCAAAAGCAAAAGCAGTAAAGTACTTGTACCTTTAGATAGATGATTCAGTGGGGACTCATTTGTCATTTGCAGTGTTATGTAAATACGTTGGGCAGCTCTAAGGGCATTTACGTCAATGCTTGTTGGTGCCCTGGGTGGCTCGTGGCTGGGATCACGTGCCTGTCTATTTTTCTTACTTGTATTTCCTTGGGGTAATTTTGAAAAACCGTTTAGTACTAACTACTACTCCAATGCTTAGATTAAAAATGCATCACCAATGCTTTGTTTTGTGCAATTTCAGGGCCTGTTTTTTGTTTTCACTTTAAAAAACTTTTTTTTAGGTTGTTTCATTTCATTCCAGGTTGTTTCGTTTGATGTGCCTCGACAACAATATCCATTAATAATACTTTGTACATCATTTGAAATGTTCTTCAAAGTTTATAAAATTCCATATTTTATAAATTTAAATAACTAATTGTGTGTCAAACAATTAAATAAAAGTTTCAATTCAACACATTAAAGTTCAGTTTAGCTTAGTTATAAAAATTTGATACAATTTAGTTTTTAAAAGTTGAAAAAATAGACACTTAGTGTTACAGATTTACATGTTACAAAATAATAACGCGAGTCTTAACTTTATATAGTAGTTGTTATACCACTAATCATAGTTGTCAAAATCATTATTAGATATATAGTCAAGTGTCAAGTATCAACTTGTGCATGTCAACCTCAATGTATCTTCGATGTATAACCAAACAAAAAAGAAATTATTGACCCTGATTTTTAAATATAAAAGCCACTACCAAATCCTACAAAAGTTGACTCAAAACCAGATCACAAAAATGATCGTATCATTTCCTCTTCTTTATTTCCGAATGGTACGAAGGATACAAAACTTTATTTATTTGTTGGTAAACAAGAAGGACACAACATTATAACTCTCATATTGGAAACGAATGAATGATGAATCACCCCTTTCCCTGTTACTAATGTGCAACCAACGATCTTATGGACTTTGTGGACTTGCATTGTGGTATCAATAATAAATAGTCATGCCCCTCTAAAAAGTGAAAAGTCCTAATTAGAAGGCATAGTTCTTCTTTATTAGTTCCCGTTATGATTTGAGTTATGTTTAGTCCAATTCAAGTTGACAATTTTTATCTTAATTATTCACCTCATTTGAGTGAAGTTTGGTTCCAAAAATTCAATTGTGCTAGTTGCAAGTGGTTGTCCTCCAAACCTACAACCTCAATTTCAAAATGTCTTTTACACTTTTTGTTTGGGTATAAGAAGCTTTTTTATGGCTGGTATTAGGTCTTACTTTTTTTTTTTTTGAGAAGTTCACACACCTCCACTATCTAAAAAATTGTACAAATAGTAACTATCAAACTTTTTCGAAACAAAGGGAGTATGATTTTAATGGCGGAATAAACTGTACAATCGTCTATATGTATTTAAAGATGTACTATGTAAACACCAAAGGAGTGAACTAAATATGTGGCACTATATCTTTGTCATCTTGTACTTGAATCTTTCAAACTTGCAAGTTATTGATTACAAGGGGAAAAAAACGAGATCATGCATATTAAAGTTATCGAATGGTGATTTTAGCCACATTTGAGATTTTGATATTGGAATCGATTTGTTGATGCAATATGTTGGTCCTCATAAAAGAAAATTTGTAACTGCTGAATTACAAATAAGCCCCTGGGATATACCAAATTCGCTTGGGAAAGGATTCGCGAGGTTTAAGGCAGCTGCTGCTCAGTACAAGAGCCTTTAAACAAGACACAGGTTCGAGTTTAAAGTTTCTTAAAATGCTAAGTATTAGGATTAGTAAAAGAAGAAAAGCTGTCAACATATGTACTGTCCAAGTCCTAAAACCTTTTCCCTTTTGCTCTGTCTTTCTATCCCCGAAGAGTTTGGGCCATTATTATAAATAATAAAAGGAGCTTGTAGGGATCAATGATCTTGATTCCGGATAATTAACGACATTCATTCTCTTCATTTTCAATGCATATGCGATGAAATACAACTGCAGACCACCATTGCTATTTTAGTAAGATTGATAATAAACTGATAAAGCTTACAAGCCAACAAGATAAAGCTACTCCGTTACTTTGTGTTTAAAGTATTTTAGATTATTCTTACCGGCCTCAATACCTCCCTTTAAACAAAAAAAAAAGTATTTTAGATTACCCAGAAGTGTTAGCCCACTATGGTAAATAATTAGTGGTAGTTTATTCTTCAAGATTTGAAACCCATGGAGAGCAACAATAACAACAAGCGAATGTAAATCATCAATCAATAGAGGTCGGGGGTCAGGATGTAGTGATGTACACAATCTTTACCCATGTTTAAGAAAATAGAGAGGTTGTTGATTCTAAATTCATTGTTATATTGAAGTATTGACTTCTAACAATTTCACCAAAAATAAGAAGTACCTAAATGTTTAGCCATTTTATTATAATCCATAATCACCTAAAACTAAAAGATAGAGATAATTCTTTCAACTTAATTGGCATTGGACCAATACGGTTTGGTAATAAGAAAATAAATATAGAGAAGATATTATATTAGAAGAATAATACACATTTATAAGTCTACCTAATTGCAAAAAAAGCTATTGGTATAAATAAGAGTTTCTCCCATGCCTTATTCAAGACAATACATTACATATTATGATATTATCCCCTCTACATCATTTATCATGCATATAAATTGTATCAGCTAATTTTTGCAATCAAGCCGATGATGATGATAAGATTTGATTAATCAACCAAGTAATCGCAGTACAGAAAAGAAACATAGGAAAAAAGCACCAACATATATCGAGGAAACTTCTTTTTTTGGACTGAACATTATTGTGTCTTGTTTGCTAAACGTGTTTTAAGAGTAACTGAGTTTTTCGTATGTCAGGTACTCATGTTGGAAAAATTGGCTTAAGGTTCAGAAACTAACGACAAAGTGAGCTCAACCCACAAAGCGTTTGATTGTAGTACTGTACATAACACCGACTGTGAGAGCTGGGACGGGCGGACGGAGGGAAGCAATGCATAAGTTTTCTATTTTTTTTATTTTCTTCCGTTGGTCATGCCGATTTGCTAAGCTGTTGGGAACCATTGCCATTATTGATGCTTATTTCTGTCTACTACGATCAATCGGAGCGACTACTTTCTCCTTGTATTAGGGTCGTATTTCTCTTCATTTTAAAGTCCTTAGTTAGCAATGATTAATGAAAGAGGTAATTCAATTGTTATGAGTTTTGATTGGATAGTCGTCATGGAGATCTTTGTGTACGGTCTAATAAACGGAGGCAACAAATTTCTATTGGAAATTTGAAATATAAAGTGGCAAAAATCCTTTATTGGTAAAAATAAGAATATATCATGAGCTAAGGGAACCCTTCACCATTGCTACGGAGTAATTGATTTCAGGTTGGATTGTCACTTTATGTTGAAGGCTCCTAATGACCATTGAATGAGTTATCCATAATCCATGTTGATTGTCAAAGCTACCTCGGATCCGTTTGAATTATTTAATAATTTGTCTTCATTTTTGAGTGTTTCTCATATATATGCAAATTATCTAAAAGATGTTTATCAACAGTCAATAGATAGTATCAAATGCTATACTACGTACAACTAAAAAGAAGAAGCTATATACAACAAATTGGAGATGGACGAAGCTAGTAAGATGAAAGTTGAAAATGTCCAATTTGATCATCTTCCTGGCAGACCTAAGAGAAACTCGTTAGTTCAAGTGTGTTGCGCGCCGTGTTGGAGGACCGGATGATGAGGAAAGTTGGTAAACTAAATTAGGGCCTTCCTATGGGAGGATGGCATTAAAAAAGGGGTAAGTTCCCTTTAAATTCCTCCAAAAACGACTTGTCCATATCATGGTTTTTTCCTCAAAGATTTTGGGCACATTAGCTAAGCATGTTCCCTCCCTACCTCTAGTCTCTAACATTAACCCAAACTTCCTTGCTTTGTATTCTGCATGTGCTAGTTCGCCTTTGTTTTCTTGTCTTTTCCCTAGTCGTATAATACCCGCCCTCAAGGCAAAAATCAAGAGATCAGAGTTGATTCAACTACAAATGTAAACTGAAAGTTGGAAGGCAGTCTACGCTAATCATTGGTGATAATAATTACTAATAAGGCATACAACAAACACCTCAGCAAAATCATCCTTTTCCTTAGCTTCCATATAAATTAATATAATTCTTTTTCATATTGTAATATACTTTGACAAACCCACCATTCAACCATTGCATCATGCAAGCCAAAAGCTAGATTTTTATATCGTAATGAAACCTCAATGAGTTAATATTGTAGTACTGTAATATGCATTATTTGGTCTGCGGAGAGCCGTGATTATGACTGTCCCATGAAAGAGAAATGGGTGGTGAATGTTTTGATTGGCCGCTATTGACGTGATAACTATTAGTCCAAATTAAGGAAAAGGAAAGGATAGATGGAGAACATAAGAAGAAAGACAAAGAATAGAAAAGGAAATTAAAAAAGAGAATTATTGAGTCAATTTTTATTTGAAATCCAAAAGAATTATTGCGCTACACCATTTCTTAGGTACACCCGGTTTACGGGTACACCTTATAAATTTATAACTAGTATTACTACATATATCATTAGTGACATTTGTAATGCCATTAGTCAGTCCCTTTGTACAACAACAACAACAACAACAACAACAACAGTCCCAGATTATCCCATCTAAGATAGGGTATTGAGGGAGCCTGATGTACGCAGCCTTACTCCGATTTGAAAAAAATCGGGAGACTGTTTCCAGAATGACCCACTTAGTACCTGTATAAGAAATCTCTTTGTACCTGCAATGAAACTAAAAATCGTTAAAAACCAATGTGCCCATTAAAACAAGTTAAAACAAATGCATTGTTTCAAATACTTGCTGATTGCGCTATGCATGGTTTTAGAAGAAAAAATATACTTTTATCCAATGCATTTGCACATGCTATAACGCGTAATATTAACTTCTCATCGCTAACTGTTAATGATAGCAATCATCTCCCAAACAAGGGCTAACTACGATAGATTTTCCGGAAGATAGAACATGGGATATAAGAAAGGCGAAATTATTGAAAATAACATATATTTTGACCAATTATCTCACAATATTCATATTTCAAATACTATTAGGATTTATCCTTACCTACACACTCGTACCTTAGAACAATCTAATCTAATTAAATTTTACAACAAAAAAATTGGAATGATAAACCTCACATGAAGTTATTTATTTTTCTTTTGACTAGAAAATTCATCAATTTTGATTTGTATATGTATCATTAAAGCTTACATATTGCATTTTAAGATTCTCTAAAGTTTCATTGAGCTGTTTTGAGGCAGGAATGTCCAAGTACGATTATTCTCAATAATTTTTATGATAGGGATTATTATGGGACAATTCTATATACAAATATTTATTTCCAACAATTTTGACTACAAGTGACACTGAAACAACAAAAGAGAGAAGGTATGTTAAAGAAAAAAAACCATTGTCATCGAATCATCGATTAGCAACTGCGCTCTATTTCTTGATATGACCTGCATATGTATTGTGGCCTTTGTAGATAGGATACTAGGATGCGTTGTTTCAACGCTTGCAAAGATGCCATAGCCCATAAGGTGATATGGATATTTGGAAAAGATAGCAAGTAATGTAGTGCGGTGTAAAAGATGAAAATAATAATTGAAAAAACTAATTCTACCCTCTTTTGTTTTTGAGGAAACCCCAACTTGTATACTTGCATAATAATTTTCTCCCTTACAAATAAAGTAAAGGTTCTTTCAATATTTCTTATTTTTCTCCAAAGTGCTAAGAAAACATTAATCTTGGATCTTCATACCTAATTTCTATTTTATTTATATCCAGAGAGGAAAAATATAAATTGGCCGAAGGCAGTGATTTGAGGTTAATGATCTAGTACACCGTAATAAAAAAAAAAAATCAATGATCTAGTACTGGAGCTCAGTAGCTGCGAGCCTGGCTTGCCATAGAGAACAAAACAAACCAGTCTCGCAGGGGTAGACCTCTTTTTTCATGTTCTATCGTTCATCAACTTAAGATTAACGGTGGCATACCGGCATAGTGAATACTTACGAGAACATAGGAAGGCTTTATACAAAATGTGGTCGCCAACATCGTTCATTGCCAAGAATAGTAGACTATTTGAAACACAGAAAAAACATATCTTAGAGCTGAGCATCGTGGGCTTTGCTAGTGGTCAGTGGTCATTCAGCATAACGATCCGTAGTTTCTTTTTAGCTAGGTCGCTTTCTCTTTTTCTGTTTTGTTTTGTTAAATCTTCTATCTTAATTTTCACTGAAGTCTTTCATAAACCCCATTGGCCCTTTCTAATATCGATGATTGAAGGAGACCATAAAGCTGGTTTATGTCTTCTAGTTTAGGCAATAACTGTTGAAGATTTGCTGCTGTTGGAAACAAAATCCCTTTGCTTATACGAGGCTTCTTCGTGACAAAAGCCCAACCCCAACAATGAAGTGGAAAGGCATGTATATCAATACACTTTAATGCTTGATGTATTTGCCACTTGAAAAAGCTTGTTGCAACCAACTATTGGCAACTCACCCACGCTACTGTACATGTCTTCACGGAGCCTTCACTAAGGAATCAGTTACTCGTATATCATATTTTACCAGCTCATACAACTACATTCTACAATCGTATCCCAAACGATGGTCCGCACTAACGGCACTAAACAATCATCCTCACTTTGACTATCATGTTAATTATCTTGAAAGCATATTGAAGTCATCTTAACCTTAGCATATAATTCACATATGACAGGCTCAGGATACCACTACCAGGTTCAAGAACTTCTTCTCACAGAGATGACAAACAAAATAACAGTAAGACAAGAGTAGCAGCAAACAAAGATGACTTCAAACAGCAGGCGGGATATAGTTACCCCTGCTATATAGTTTATAGTTCTCCATAGCGGATTATGAGGCACGCGTCTCATTGGCCAGAAAATGTTCGAGACATCTCACTCATAGCAAATATCAGTATCATATGACATAAAAAACAAAAAAAAAACACTTGTTCTTCCATATGTGAGGCCATGAAAACATCCACGAATATTGACACCAAAGAAGTAAGTTCTGGGCAAGCCATCAGGTTCCCAACAAACATTGACAGGGAACGCCGGGAAGTGGCTGAAAACGAACCATTTTTTAAAATCAAGCACATTCAATGACCAACTACATGCACTCTCCATACCTGGACAGAGACCAGAGTAAAAACTTTATGAATCAAAAGATCATTTCAAAATGTCCTTTCAGATCTCAGCTGAAAACACTAACATGTGTTCCATCTCGTTAATCCTAGAATATGTCACAGTTTTAATTTCTTCAATGTGATTGAAAATTAGAGCAAAGAGATTGACAACTCATAAGAAAGTCTCAAGGACATCTCCCAGTGCACGCCCACAACATCCTTAGAGACGAGCAATTCCCTCCTTTGTCAGGAGCTATGAAGTCACGGCTCCTATCTCTAAAGCACAGAGTTACCCTCCAAAAATATCGAAGTTGACGAGGGATAAAACACAAATTTGCTGAATAAGAACTATTATAGCTTCTCACTCTTCCAATTAATCCAGCACAAACAACACACATCTAGTGTAGTCTGTAGATGGTATTACATTCTAGGATATCAGGTCAACAAGTAAATATTACAGTTGACTGATACATACAAGCAAACCACCCTTGTGGATGCACAATTTCCTCTTTCTACGTCTATTGCTATGACATCGCCATGTCAGATCTGATGCACACATTTTTCCTTCCATAGAAACATAAATTCACAACAGAGTATTCGTCTGTGACAGGGAACACTCTCTCACCATCTCTACTCATCCATAAAGCAAAATCACACCACATAAGCAACATCATGCCCTTATTAAAAATCACTCATTAAAGAGGAACTCTTAGATTAAGAAAATTTGGTGACCAAGAAACACAAAAGCTTCTTATTCTGGAATAGCTTCAATCCAAGAACCATGTGTATAACTATAACATAACTGAAAGGGAAGGTACGCAACAGTCAACTACCCTATAAATCGGGTGAACCATAGACCTTAGAATCTCCCCTCTCCTTCCTCCTTCCATCCTCCACCTCATCGAACTGCACCTCAATATGGCAGTCGCAGAGGCTGTATTAACTGTTTGAAGTGCTGGGAGGTTTATAAGGGATCTATTTGACGCTTAAGATCACCATATCAGTAACCAGTTTCATAGCAGTAACCAGTTTCATAGTTGCTATCCACTACGACAATATTTCCTAATGGCTTGAAACATACATCAATTTTGAACAGCAACTACAAGTTCGAACACTATTTGTAAAGTTGAAGGGCATAGTTGGAACTTGGAAGTTAAAATCAAGTAGGAACTAAAAGGAACTATTACCAACTTGACTGATACATACGAGCAAACCACCCTTGTGGACGCACAATTTCCCCTCTTCTAGGTCTACTGCTATGGCATCACCATGTCAGATCTGCTGCACACATTTTCACTTCCACACTAACATATATTCACAACAGAGTATTCTTCTATGACAGGGAAAACTGTCTGGTCATCTCCACTCATCCAGAAAGCTATATCACACCTCATAAGCAAACTCAAGGCCTTATTAAAAATCACTAATGAAGGAGGAACTCTTGGATTAAGCAAGTTTTGTGACCAAGAAAACACTAATGGGTCGTTTGGTTGAGAAAATTCTGGGGTTTGGGTTGGGTTGA
>ONZK01001683.1:97693-115008 GCA_900322385.1 Pharnaceum exiguum | reverse complement strand
GGGGGTTCTTGTTGATTGACTTTTGGGTTATATATATATACAAAAATGAAGGAGGGTTTGGACTTTGGAGGAGGTTTGGGATTTTGAGAACTCCTCCGGTGGTGTAATGACTTTTTGTAAGTCAGAGGGTGTTTGAATGATGACCCCTCCGGCAAGACACTGTTTTACTTTTAATTTTTTTGATTTGATTTTAAATGAGGCTGTGAGGCCAGTTGGACACTTGGGGGAGTTTGGGGCTTGGGCTTTTGCTAAGAGAACAACTAACTATACGGGCCATGCTGCTTAGTCTGCTTACACTCTTTTGGATTCAATTACACTATGGCCTTGTTTTAGCAAATAGCGGGTTTGGTTAGCAATTAGCGGAAACAGTGAATCAGCAAATCACACAACTACTAGCAAACAAAAGGAGCTCTGTCTGTCTTTCCTTTGGTTGGAACGAATCGCAAATGGGGAGCCGAACAAATAATAACCTGTACAAAAACCCATCATATGCTTACAGAAAAGCATACAGTCTCTCTTCCGTCCTTCAAAACCTCCACAGTAAGTAGTAGTGTATCACATCACAGTAACCGTATCCTTTTTTTTTTTTTCTTCCTTCAATTCAATTGACCTTCTCATTTGCCATTTGTCTAGATTACAATATCGTCACCGGAAACGTAAATGGCAATCCACCCCAACCCTCAATCGATGATAGTACTAATACTACTACTACTTCCAAGCCCCCCACTCCTCGCAATAAACGACGTCGTCGTCGACAGGAGAGTCGCCCGACAGTCAAAGCGAAGAGTGACCATGTTAATGGGGATGGGCCCATGTCTCACCAAGATTACATTCACAAAATGAGGTAACCCCCCTTTTGTTTTATTTTCCTTTTTCAATTGTGATGACTGAGGGATTTTAATTCATTTGGTTTAATGATTAAATCCAATCCAATTTGTAGGATGGAACAAGAAGCGAGTTCACAACATGGGTATCATGTAGAAGAAGAATTGACGCCTGAGAACTTGGTAATTTAATTGCAATACTCTGATAATTTGGAATGAATTAGGTGCCTAATATACAATACAATGTGTAGGATGTACTGTTTAGCTGAGTTGTGGATGTATGTATGCATTGTGGCAGGGAGCCTCTAGTGGCGGAGTGCAGTTGGTCGAATACGCGATTGATAGTGATAGTGATAGTGAGTCTTCTTCTGCTTTACTTTGCTTTGCTATTCACTTCATTATCAAGTTAGGGCATTTTCTCTTGGATTGAATTGCACTGAAAACTGGGTAAAATAGTCCGCGAGAACAGGCCCTTACTTCATGTGAATGTGGGTGGCATAAACTTATGTTTTAGTTGGGCACAGAGAGTACCATAAATTTCTTGTAACTTAGTTACGATTATGGGTTAAATTGTCTTAGAATTTCAGCATCTCATCACTTATGACTGTTATGAGTCCTGAACCTTTCCATCATCTGACCTACACACAGTGCGAGGAACGCAAAAGTGAAGGGAAATGCTCCCTCCGTTTCTAATGTTCTTCGACTTTTAGTTTTGGCACATGTATTTGGGAGAGTGATTTTTGAGCAAAATAGACATTTCTACCCTTGTATTTGTGAGAGAGTGGCTTGGAAATTCCCAAAACAAGTGAGGACAGTATGGTCATTTCGTCAAAAAAATAGCCCCAATACGGAAACAGGAAGAACAATATGAAACAGACAAAAAGGAATCGTGGAAGAACATTTAGAAACGGAGGGAGTAATATATTTGCTAGTTCTTCTGTCTTTGGAAAGACTTGAACAACGTATTATCACCTTTGTCAAGTTGTTTCCTACTATGGGTTGCGTGACCCTGTTTAAGTTTTTGTTCCATTTTTATATCAGGTGATGATGAGCCTTCAATAGGAGAGGGAGCATCTGAGCAGACAATTACAGGTCTTTTTTTTGTGATAGATCTTTATGTGGAGAAATTTCTATTTTGTAAATAGTGACTTAAATACTGAATGATGGCATTGCAGTGTGAATGTACATGCTGACGGATTTTCCTTCTTATATGATAGAGCCTGTGGATCAAGTTGATGGAGTGAAAACACGAGATGAGCAACGTTTTCCGTATCCTGGAGAGCCTGTCTGTGTTATGTGTGGTAGATATGGGGAGTACATCTGTGATGAGGTATATGTATATGCATATGTAAATTGCTGCATTTTGATTGTGACTTCCCTTCTTTTATTCCCTTTCTTTCTTTTCTTTTAGTTGTCTGCATGCTATTTACTGTGTCTTGATGTGCATTTTGGTTTAACAGACTGATGATGATGTCTGTAGCATAGATTGCAAAACTGAGTTGCTGAAACGAAAAGACGGTGACCGTAATAAGGTGACTCCCTGTGTGGACTCTGTAGTAATAGTTATTCACAGAATATATTCGCTTTTCTTCTTCTTTTAATGAACTTTAGGAACTTCATTTGGGCAGGATTCAAGTAATAGTCGAGCTCCGACAGTGCCTATATGTCAACCCTCTGGATCATCACAAATGGTTAGTCTTGGGAAAGATACTTGGGATTATGTTCGTAATCGGTGGTCTAAAAAAAGTAGTTGCTTATCTACTTATGAATGGTATGTGCACGAGACTTTTATACATTGTTATGAATGCGTTATATAGAATTGCCATTGATATCACTTCTCTCTTGTAGCTGGAAATGCAATAAACCAGGCCACCTTGCTGCAGATTGTTTAGCTAGCAGACCATCCCTTCAAACTTGCAGTCAGGTGTCTCTTCTGTTCTTCTCCTTTACATTTATTTCCATTACTTTATTTCTTTTCAATTTGTCTAATTGCACATTGCAACTGCGACCATGCATGCACATTCTACTGATCCTGCCTTTTTTTCTTCCATGTATAGGGTGCCGTTGAGCAGAGCAGATCATCTTTTATACCTAGAAATCTTCGTGAGCTTTATAGAAGGTTTGTGTCCTACTACATTCTACTAGTCTGCTTGGAATATTTATTGACCGATTCTATAATGTTTTCTAGTATGGTGTTTGTTCGTACTCTCTTTTTATCCTTAAAGATAATTCATTTAAGAACAATCAGTGATTAATTAGCGCATGTGCCAAATAGGTCTGCATTTATTTGTTTGTTCTATCTCCGGCGACAAGCTTGATCTGTTAGAAACGGCCACTGGCATGAGCATTTCCACCCCCCCAAAGAGTAATTAGATCTGTTTCAGACAGATTAATGGTCCAAGTTCAACTGTAGTTGAGTAAGCCACTGTCAGGGTTCGTGTTCCACGAGCATAAGCAGTTATATGCTGTCTGAGGATGATATTCTGGCAGTACCTGTAATTTTTTCTTTTAGCTCCTTTTGAAGTTGCTGCATGATATGGGAACAGAAGTCTGTCAGAAGACACACGGAGACAACTTATATGCATTGATGAAGGCTATCTGTACAGGGATTTTTCATTATTGATTGTACATGTCTTATGTGTTGTTTGGGTCAGAGCCTGCGGAAGTTTCCAGATAGGAAAATTCTCCTAAAAAGAAGGGGAAAAAATCTACGAGTGTTCTAATGTGGAAGTCTTAGGATAGTAGCAAAACCTTCAGCATGAAAGTTGTTGAAGAGTTTTTGTAATGTGCAAGTGAATTGTGACTTGTTGAGGGCATTCTTTTATCACCTTATAAGTTTTCTCTGTAGAGGAGCTATCTGAATACCTGAAGTTTGCTCCTGTTCAGGCTATTTTTAAGTGTTTTAGTTATCATGTCAACTATTAGGTCCTGTGTCTAGATACTGTTAAATGTTTTTCTTCCTTAATGAGCTGATTGTGCTCTATCTTTGGCTTGTTGATTTTTTTAATATCCCAGATGCCATCTGATTAACAAGAGCATGGTGAACGGAAAGTGCAACACGTGCTGCCAATCAACGACATTGGCAACTTGCCTTGATTGTAGTACCATATTCTGTGACAGGTATCACAGAGCAACGTGTTTTCTTAAATTGTTTCTTGTGTTGGGTCTGTTTAGAGACGGCATGGCCAAATTAGGAAGTAGTGGTACTTAATATACTGACATTATTGAAGTCTTTCAGTGCAGGTCACCTTTGTAGTCACCTCTTTTCACACCCTTCACATCAGCACATTTATTCTCATAAACTAAAGCGCCTGGTGAGTAACTTTTTTTTCCTTTTTATTGGGGCGTCAGCTCGGCAACTGAATGATTATGTTATTATGTTGGTCGTCATGCTGCTTCACAATTTGCCTTGAGAGTATTTACTTTCTTGAAGTCTTACTCCTGGGTCCTGACAGGCTGACATAAATGTCTTACTTTCTGTTGTTACTACTTTCATGTTCTGATATTTGGCATTCTGGATTAACCTTTCTGAGCTGTTGTTGCTAGGTCAAATGCTGCAAATCGACTTGTGAAGTTGCTGATATCAGGGATCTTTTAGCTTGCCAGTTCTGCTTTGACAAGGCATTTGACAAGTTTTATGACATGTATTCAGCAACATGGTATGTTTTTGTTTGCTTGTTATGTGGTTCTGTCAAAAATGTCTATGTGTTCTCAATTTAATCTGAGCTATATCCATGGGCTATAAGCATTCAAAGAATCATCGCACTTAGATGATTACATCGAGGTTTATTATAATTTGGAAGTCGTTGATGGCTATGGTTGGTGAACTTTACAAAACTAAGTTTTGCATGTTTTGTGAGGAACTTTTTTTTCTATTCCCATTTTAGTAACAAACTACTTACACAAATGTTGACTTAGATAAAAAAATGCTACCATATGATGAAAGTACCCTTACTGATGGTCATATTATTTCTCATTCCCTATCTCTTTGACAGTTCTCATCTGATTCTCTTATCCCATTTTTTTTTTCTAAAAAAGAGGAAAAAAATAAACCCTCTCCTCCCCCATGTTATCAAGACCACCCCCCTGAAAAGTATTCTTGATTCATTGACAAGGGCAATTACTCAATATTAAGTTCCTAACAACTATCCACCTTTTGATCGACTTTTGGATAAGGCTGGATCCTCGCTGGAATCCGGCAATTCTTAACTGGCTTGCGTACCCCCCAAATGTCATGCTTTTTCCATGACCGAGGTGGTGAGCCAAGACGCTCTTTACTATGAGCTCCAATTTGGGTGCAGTGGAGGGAATGAAAGGGGAGTGGAGACTGGAGAGTTATAAGGGGGAATCAAACACCTCACATGCCATTGCCACATCACGACCCTTGTCAGAGGACAATTTCCTCAAATTGTACCCTTTGGCCAAGGTTAAAGTATCTGTAGGTAGTTTTTATTTTCTTACAGAACATACAAAATTAAGGTCATGCTTAAGTGGATGATGGATGGAAATTTGCCCATCCCCAAGGCTTAGCTGGCACAATGGTTATTTTTTTGCTGAGAACGGACAATGGGTGGAAGTGGACAGGGGCCATATGGTGTACCAGTATGATAGGGGATTTGGCTCCCACAGCCTGCTTCCTTCAATACAGACAATAGATTCAAATAATCGAATTCGGGGTGTATAAACTTCTGAGCTTAAAGCTCTCTCTTAGATTCATTCGATTAGCAAGGAAACTATGCCCCTTGCTCAAACTGGTAATTGGTCCCTGTCTAGTGTTTACTGCTGGGCCTTGTGACTAAATGACTGATCCTTGGTCGTGGAATGTTAAACTGAGAATATATGAAAGTATCAGTATGATATAAGCTTTCTGTTGATCAGTTACGTGAGCCATCTTGATGCCTCTTCGTCAGGAAGCAGAATTGTTCTGTGTATTCATAGTTGGGTTTGCTCATTTTTGATGCAGGAATGGAGCTGGACTTGCGATAATTTGGGGTTCCATTTGCTGTGAAGACCATTTTGAATGGTGAGAAATGTTTTCTTATTTGTGCTGAATTGACTTTTTTTATTCCTTCCTTCACACTTTGTTGACAGCTCCTTGGTTATGGTCTTGTGGTCCAGGCACAGAATGAACTGTACGAACGCAGGGGTGGAAGATAGTGCATACATTATCCGGCCAGGTTCTGGTAAAGAGAAGCGTGCTCAACTCAGTGACTTCATATTCTGATGGTATTCTTGCCCCAATCCTGTCCATTCCAGTCCGCTGCGCTCGCTGGACGGCGATGGTCTGTTCTCTGCTGTATAATACCGAGTTACTCACCTACCAAAGGGTGATGCCTGCACTCTTCAGTACATTACTGACTGACCTAACAAGCTTCACGACTTGTCAAGGAAGACATTCTGAAAGCACTCTGCAGTATATTAGTACCTTTCTTTTGGGATCTCAATAGTAGTACTTGACACAAGATATGTGATGTCATCAATTTTCGGATATTGATCATATCAATTAAAGTCATATGCTGTTTTTTTTACCTTGTATTCTATTATGTATTTAGAGGGTGTTTGGCCTATATTATCTCCAAAAATGATTTTCCTAAATTTAGGATGCGAGGTCCTGAATCCATCTCTGACACTTGGAATGGGGTTTGGGGGAAGATTAAACGAGGTTTTGCCTAGAATAACAAAACTAAGAAAACTATTTCCCATTCTAACAATTTTTCAATTCTTATTCCCAAAATGACAATATTACATATAAAAAGTCAACTATAAATATAAGAACAACGTAAATCATTGCCGCCGAACAATATATCATCAAGTTAGTTTATTTCTGTCTTTTTCCTCCTTTTTTTCATTTTATTGATTTAGGAGTAGTAAATAAATTACAACCAATTGGCATAAAAAGTGGTAAATATTTTTTTGTTTGAGAACAAACGTGGTAAGTATTGAGCTAGTATGAGAGATAATATTGGCTCAAACTAAGTTTGATGCTTATCGTAGAGATTACATGCTCCAGCACTCCATTTTGCCTCTGCATCATAGTCTATGTACAGTATGTATCATGAACTTGAGATGGCGTCAATCAATTTGAATTATAAACTCAACATTACAATTTTCGGATAGCGCACTAGCTAGGGCCTAGGAGTATATGTTGTGTTTAAAATAAAATCAAGACTCAAGATATTAAAAGGCTTGAATTTGGGGATTATTGCTAAGAAATAAAAAAACTTGATGATATACGGTTCTGCGGTAATGATTTGCATTGTTCTTATATTTATAGTTGACTTTTTATATGAAGTTTTGTGATTTTGGGAATAAGAATTGAAAAATTGCTAGAATGGGAAATAGTTTGTTTAGTTTTGTTATTATTATTATAGGCAAAACGTTAGATTAAACTTGAGTTAAGCTTTAAAAATAGAGTGAAATAGTTATCATCCTTATTTGTTGGCCAATATTAGAGTAACCCAATGTATAAATTGTATTAGTTCTCAAAAAAAAATTTGAATCTTCTTTTTTTAAATTACCAATCTACCCTTGTTAAATTCTAGAAAAAAAACAAAAGAAGAGAAAAATACAGGTGGGCAGTGGAGGTCTTTGCCTAGTGTTTTCCCACCACCGGGTTCTCAATTAACCGCCAATTATTTATTTACTTCCTTCCTTCATATACACTTTCCCATCTTCAATTGAAAACCAAACCCCCCAAATCAAATCAAAACAAAACACCATATCTCCCTCACCTCACCTCACCTCACCTCACCTCACCTCACCGGACCTCAACAACAACAACAACAAAAAAAAACAATAAAATAAAAAGATAAAATGGGAGGGCACGGAGGTCTAAACATCCTACCACAAAAGAGATGGAACGTATACAGATTCGACAACATAGAGAAAGTCAAAAAGGACGAACAAGCGGCCGCAAAGGAGGAGCACCTCAAGCGCGAGCAGGCGCGTAGGAGGGACGCCGAAGTCCGCCTTTCTAATCTCCGCCGTACACGTGGCCTTGATAATAATAATAATAATAATAATAATAATAATAATAATAAGGAGGAGAAGAAAGAAAAGGAGGTCGCGGGTTCGAATCCTGACGAGCCTCAGACAAAGCACATTAATTTATTCGATGGGATTAAGATATTCGATTTGAAAGGGAAGGAGGAGGGGAGTAAGAAGAGGAGGGAGAGTGAGATTGAGAAGGAGGAGAGGAGGATGAAGAGGAGAGTGAGGAAGGAGGAGGAGGAGAGGGTGGTGGGTCCTGAAGATGAGAAGTATAGGTTGGGGTATGGGGTTGCGGGGAAAGGGGTGAAGGTGCCGTGGTATATGGCGAAGAGGGGGAGAGAGGAGGATGGGGTGGAGGAGAGAGAGAGGAGCGGGGGTGAGGGAGAGGGGAGGAGAGAGGAGAAGAGGAAGAAGACGGTGGAGGAGATGAGAGAGGAGAGGTTGAAGAGAGAGAGAGCGGAGAAGGAGAGAGAAAGGGTTTTGTTGTTGAAGAATGGGAAAGGTTGTGGTGGTGGGAGAGGCGGTGTTGGCGGTGGGGGTGATTCGGGGGAGAGGTATCAAGATAGGTATTATAAGAGGTGAGAGTTCTAGAATATTGTTCGGTTTAGTTCAGTTCAGTTAGTTGATGAGGTCGGAAAATTTTTGTTTTAGAGAATGTGAAGTTGAGACTTTGGAATGCAATGTGATAAGTTATTTAAGGTGTTGGTATTGTGTGATAGGAGAAAGTTATTAGCTTTTCTGTTTTTGATGCAATGAAGCATTGTTTTGTTGAGTATGTTGATTTTGGTTTCTAGTGAATAAGAATGTGTTGGGTTTATTCATATCTTGGTACGAGTTGAACTTGAATTATAGTTGGTATGCGATTGAGTGGTTATCTGTTAGAACGAACTGCTTTTCAACTGATATGTTTCTGACTAAATGTTGGTCACATATCATTAGGCTAGGATTGGATATAGGTTATGAAGTCGTGAATCCTACGCCTAATGTTTTTGAGTTCATCAAGACAATTGTTTAGACGCCTTTTTGAGGCAGTGCCCTTAATTGTTCTTTAGTTGTTTGGTAGTGATGAGAATGTTTTGAGGTGATTGTGATTAATTAGTAGCAGACAAACATCCTGTTGTATTCTTGAGTGTTACGAATTTGGAAAGAGCTCTCGTTTAAGGATCCAAATACTCGTTCTAGGTGTTGTTGAGATGTAGTAGGGGTTCTGAATGATGGAGTCTTGAACTCTTGATTGTTGTCAACCTGGCATATCTGTGAAGTGAATATTTGCATCTGTAATGAAGTCGTGCATCCTGTATGTTTTTTTTTTGTTGGTGTCAAGATCTTTGGATTTTGTTTTAGGATGTTCCAAAGTCATTGTTCATAGTAGTATTAGACCAACATCTAGATTTTTTTGGCATTATGGTGTGTAGTTGGTTGCGTCTTGTCCGGTGGGATTTCAGTATGTGTATATTAGTAAATCATACAATGTACGATTTGGTGTTTCCAACAATGCTCAGTAGTAGTTTGATTGAGGCTGTGTATAGGGAGTGAGGAGTTGATTACCATTTTCATGGTAGACAAACATCTTGGCATGCTGTAGCATTCTTGAGTGTTTTGAGATTCAAATGTCTTGTTGATATGTAGATTAGTGGTTCTGAAAGATTATTTGGTGTATCACTGAAGGGAAGATTTGCATCTCAAGGAGAGGGGAAATACGCTATCATTATTAGTAATGAAGTAACCTTTGCTAGATACTAACTGGCTTTGAGCATTCTTTCATGTTTATATTGGGACAACCTCAAGTAAGGAGAGTTTGCAGCATATGAGCGGATGTGCAACTTGTCATCCCGCCGCATTGAGGGTAGATTTGTAAACCAATTTTTATTTTTAAGAACCTGTTTTGTGTTGATAAATTAGTTGTTGGAACTTGGAACTTGGAAGTTGTTTATACCTATGGATGCACATGTTCATTTGGTGCTGGCTTTTGCTCCACACTTTGTCAAATTGATAATTTACCTTTCCAGAAAGCTTCTTCTGGTTTTTTGACTGACAATCAAGAGTTCAAGACTTAGAAAGTATTAACTGCATGAGAAAGGTTTCTGAGTGTCATTATTGGCCCTATTTGTCTTGTACTCTGTAATTTTGGTGATAGAGATTGTGGGCATAGTGCCTAACCTGTTTCCTGAGAGTTCAACAATTTTTTCACCTTGTGCAAACGACCGGC
This sequence comes from Pharnaceum exiguum, assembly GCA_900322385.1. Lineage (NCBI taxonomy): Eukaryota > Viridiplantae > Streptophyta > Magnoliopsida > Caryophyllales > Molluginaceae > Pharnaceum > Pharnaceum exiguum. The sequence goes on along the minus strand of ONZK01001683.1, from coordinate 104,985 downwards.
AAGTTAATACAATTGATCTATTGCTGGTGGCTGAAATTCTGTTGCCTATGCAGGGATCGGTAGACAGTATACGGCTCCATTATATCCTAGATTTTCCTGTGGATGTTGCTATGACGAAGCTACTTATATGAAGACTTTCATCTGTCCATCTCTCACAGATCGCAGGGACTTCTCCTGAAAGATAGAGATCTGGTAATTTTGCTAGAGTGCACGGATATCTTTCAAGTGAATGCAGTTTTCAGTTTCTGGTTGATGAATCCAGTAACGTTGGCACGTTCATCCTGCATTGTCTATTCTCTGTTTGGACTGAATGCTGCATCCAAGCTGCTATGTAAGTACGATTTATTGCTGAAGGTCCAAGATCCATGCTGTTGGAGATCTATCCTGTTTTCCTGCTTGTGCAGTACTTCAAAGATGGTCTGCTAAGTCCTGTATTCATATTTATTTTGCTACAGCGGGGGTTGTGGGCTGAAATGTTGTCATGGAATGATATAGCTTCCCATACATTCTTACTACATTTCTTGATAAATAAAATATGACAAGATCTGATTGATTTTTGTCTCTTGTTTCACCGGTCCCTTGCAAGACGAAGCCTACTGATGTGTATGAGTGAAAAGTCGCTTGTTGATTTTGTTCAGAAAATTACTTCTTATCTTAGTCTTTTTTCTTCTTACCGGTGAAACTATCTGGCCTAAGATTTTTTATCTCTGCAGAGAGCAGAAATCTATGCTGCTGTCTGACGAGCAATTAAAACATTGAAAACACTAAATATTCCAGGAAAATGGACGTTTATAGTTTGTAAAGGCATTTCTGTCAGCTGCTGGCTGCAAACTGCTGTGTGTGCTGTACAACACGTTTCTGCTGTCAAGACCAATTCACTTAATCACACCTGGTGCAGGAGCTGCCGAGCTGTTCACTCTTGTTACTCCTTATCCGTCTTTGGTCAGCTCTAGTGATTAAATTCAAGAACAGCTAAACCAAAGTTAATTCTATTCACCATATGGGTTACACTATTTGGATAGATCATGTCGTGGCAAGCTGGCAAGAAGACATGGGAACCAATTTTTTCCCTTTTTCTATTTTCCCTCTTGCAAAGCACGTAGCCTTCAGTCTTCATAATAGATTAAGTAGACTTTATTCTTAATCTGTATTATTGGCCTAAGAATTTAGTAGGTTCTCCGTGCTAGAGCTATTTTATTAGTAAATTATAGTTAACCAATATGGGCTATTGCTTCCTACCTTAATCTTCAATATAAAAAATGGTTTAGAAAGGTCTTATTTTAGATTAGTAAGAACGTGAAGCCCATAGCCGCCCTGATAATTTGACATTTTCCTGCATGTATTTTATTAACTTCTGATCTGATGGCTATCTTGGTGGTATGCATGAAGAAGAAAGCTGAAGTGTGATTAGTGGTATTAAAAAATTACAATGAGGACAGAAGGATGAAAAGGCTGGATGCTTTGGTATGTTTCTGTTGACACTTCCCTTCCTCTTTATATATTATTGGTATGTTGCTAGAGTATTATCATATCGTGCTTTGGTCAAACTAAAATAGCACGAACGTCATTGTTTCATTTCAGCCAAGTTGAGTACATAAATATGAAGAAGAGTAGAGCCAAGTTTTTCATTTTTCAGAAAGCAGAACAGCGAAACCAAAAAAGGGTACATAGCTCCGTTGAAATGGGATTTGGGAAAAAACAATCGCTCGGACGTGCTGAAGACTTGTCGATCCCCTCGGTAACACTATACATTAGCTTCTATTTTGAATCTAACTTATGTGCATTTGCTTACGTCTTACCGAGAAATGTGTTTTATAAAAACTTAAACTGGTTGGCAATTGGCATGTCTTTCAGTCAGAAATATTGCAAATCAGCTTTTCTATTGGAACTTCAATTCTCTGATGCATGTAGACTTTCAGGATCTTCTTTGGAGGTGTAATTGATTTGGTCTAGGTCCATTTTCTTGGGTGGTTTGACCTCTACTCTGTTGAGAATAAATTTGTTGAATTTGCATTGGGGAGGGGGGAGGCATCGTTAAACTGCTGACCACCCCCTTACGAAATTACCATGGTATGTTGCTGACACATCATTGTCATGACGGGTTTGTGCAATGACAGTTTGAGTATAGTAGGATACAGAACCATTGTATAATGAAATGGCGCAATCACATTATTCCTGGATAATAGTTAAGTTTAATGATGATGCATGCTTAGCAAGTGTTCTTACTTGAATTCACAAATTATGCCAGTTGGTGACTCAAAAAGTAAAATTCTGATAGTTGTTAGAATTTGGTTGATCAACTAGCGTGTCTGACTGAGAAATTTGAACAATATAATACCAACTGCTGCCCACAGGGACTCTTTCTTCTTTTGTTGTTGCTTATCTAAGTACCTAATATATAGTAGATTATTAATATATCCAACACTTCCATTGAAATGAGTAGGTCGTTCTCTTATTATAGTTCTTCTGCAGTTTCAGGTGATAGTGATGAGCGCAAATATGGGATGTGACTCCTGTAGAGACAGAGTGTACCAAATACTGTCAAAAATGACAGGTGAGTTCTGAAACATACAAGGAGCAGTAAATGATTGATCAACCTCATTTCCTTACATAGTTCTTACAAATAGAAACATTTTTGATGAAGATATAGCATCTGGGTCAATATATAGGATACCCCGAATTCTGAAGCTTCAATTTTGAATTTCGATAGTAGACTCAGCCAATTAAAAAAAGAATCAGTTAACATTTACCTTGAACAGTGAAGTCATGTAAGTATACATTTGGGTGATGCTAATTGTGTTCACCATCTGCTTCTGGATTCCAGGGTTTAAGGAGTACTCAGTGGACGTACGTAACAAACAGGTAATAATCAAAGGCGATGTCAAATTTTTGTGGAGTAAAGAAGAGGCCAGTTCAGTGAAGTGATGTTATCAGTGCTGGTAGCAAATGTATAGTATTGTCCACTTTTTCATTTCCATTCTTCATAAACCCCATTTCCTGTGGATTGAATGATGATAAGCTAGCTGCTAGAATATAATGTAAATAATAGTCCAATTCGTTCTATTCTGTAAATCCCCGGACCAAGATTCGATTTTGGAAACTGCCTTCTGACAAGAATGATTTTATACAAGCGCATTTCAATCACCAATCTATATAGTATATATGCAGTCACCAATCACAATGAGCTAAAGCACAACAGAACAGCTATATATACGCCGAACAGCTGCAGTTAGATGTTAGCTCCAAGTGTTAATTTACTGGACTATATTTCAGCCCAAAAAGAAAAAACCTGGAGTATGATGACTTTTTCCGCTGCTCCATATTTTGAGCTCAAAACTTGGAGGGTTGTTATCAGAGGATATTTAGAGATCACTGCAGCACAAAATTTTGTTCACTCATTTAATCAATAATAATACACATATATTATCATTACTCCCCCAGAATAAAACCCCCCACATCATCGACATTTCCCCAAACTTTGCTTTCTGATCTTGACTGTCAATCTTCAAGTAACGCGAAATGGATATTCTTTGAGCAACACTCGTGTTTCAGGTAAACATAAAGTTATGTGTTTCTTTGATCTGATGCATTGAATTGTTGATGTCGTTCTAAGTTTTTTCTTTTTTCTTTGTGTTGAATGTGAGACAAAAACAGACATACGTATATATCTATTGCGTGATATATTAGTGCGTGGGGGTACTCCAACATTGGACAAGGGAGAAAATCATTGGACGATCATCTATGAAGCCAATGATACTGGGACCGTTAGAGATGCATTTCAATCTTGGCTTCAATATGAAATGGTTCTTCAAACCATTGGTTTATAGAGATGACTGTTCAGAAAAACAGTATAGCGAAACCGACATTCCAAGAGTGAATATCAGCAGTGAGGAGCTCGCTGCGATGCCTGGAAAAATGCCAACTGATACCTATATTAGTTGCTTTCGAACTCGTAGTGATATGTTACAGGCCATGATAATCGGACCTCCCGGGACCCCTTATTATAACGGGCTATTCTTCTTTGATATCAAGTTACCCGACCAATATCCCAACCAACTGCCTGAACTTGTGTACCACTCTTCTTGGCATGAGATAAACCCAATGATAGACAAAAGGGGAAGGTTTCGTAGCTACAAATTCCTCAGTGACGTCAAACTAGGTGACCCTAGTGACCCAGTTGTGCTCCAAGTGCTACAAAAGATCAAAGAAAGGGTTTTGATTGAAAAGCCATACCGTGAGGCTACGCATAATCTCAGAGCTTACCTGAACACTTGCTACAACATGCTGGCCGTGATCAAGGACCCGCCACCTCTTTTTCGTAACAACGTGCGATATCATTTCCTGTTCTCTGAGACTGGAAAGGCTATACTGAAGGCTTTTGATACTTACGTATCTGGTGTCTTAGAGGTTGGGCAATATCAGGAAGAGCCGCCAGTGTACGACAAGCTAGAGGAATTTAAGAAGACAAAAGTATGGCCAGAAAAGTTAGTACTTACTACAACACCGCTCGATTCTTGGATGACATTCAATTGGCCAAAAGGGTTTACAAAGAAGAGGCTGATAAAGCTCAGAAAACATCTTGCTGATGCCATTGCTGAGCTTCAAGTTAAACATATTTCTATTGTATTAATGAGAGGGCGTGTTCCACCGTGCCCCAATCTTGTATCAACCGTACCCCCGCCTGAATCAAAACATCAATTGATGATAATTAAGCCCTCAAGCCTTGAATAAATGTGGGGTTCAGGTGGAATGGTTACAGGATCAAAGGTTACAGCAGGAGCATGTTGAAGGATTCCTTATCTGATACATCAGTGAAAGACCCCTAGTTTTGTGCCTAAATTCACCCTTTTTGAGTTGAACTTGTCTGCCTGTTCTCCTCTACCTTGTACTCCAGAAATGAGTGAACTGTTTCATTATGAAAGGATTTTTAAAGTCTAGAGTATCACATTGTTTTTAATCTTTCGCCTTAGAATAGATTGGTCACTGCATGATCGAATTCATGCATTGACAATGGCTAGTTGAAGTTGGTAACCCAATTGATTTTACATTTTCTCCCTCCCGATTATCCTCAAAATATGAATCCCCGACTTGATAATCATTTGGTATATCTTCGGCGGATAGTTAATGGTTGGGGAACTAAGAATAGTTGCAAACTTAAACGCGCATCTAACCAAAGCCAAATTATCGTGTCACACTATTCCACCTCTCTCTCTCAACGAATTGTTACATTGAATCGCGCCTAACCTTCTTGCTAGGCGTTCGTGGGGGTTCACTGAACCATGGCTTGATTTTCTAGATGATTACATCAATTTAGAACCCAATTGCAGAGCCATTGCCTCGTATCGATATACGCCGTGGTAAAATAAGAAACATTTACCGGATGGCAAATTCACTCTCATTTAACCTGTTGATTATCGAACAGAACATTTCACAAGAATGCAATATCACTATGGATTGGTGTACATCAATCAACCCAATTTTATTTTTGGTGTGAATCAATCAACGCAATTTTAACCGGAAGTTCCCAACCAAGGGTATTTTCTTAATTCCATTACACTTAGGAAATTAGAAATGAAGCACAACCACCTTCAGCTTCACAATAAATATGAACTTAACACATTTCCACAAGCCTTTTCAATTTGAAAACATGACTGAAAGTGAGAGAACAGTGAAATTGTGCATGCTGCAAGAAGAAAAAATCATTTGGAAGTGACATCCTTGTAGAGATTAAGCTGACATCTTCAGTGTGCAATTGTGCATCCAACAACGCAAACAAGCTTGATTATGGACTGCAATAAGTGGACTTACCTCCAAAGAAAATAAAAATCTAGGAAAAGCGAAAATGGAGTGACTGAGAAGAAAAAAAAGAAGAAAAGAAACCTATGGCCTGCGGTTTGATATACATAACAAACTATCAACATGTCCGGATTTATTCGTCGTCCTTGTACGGGTATTCTTCAGGAATTTGCTTCAACAGTTTGACTTGCAACTCATAAGCATCATCACCACGCAGTGCATCACGAATCCATGTGACTTCAGTCTTCATTGAAACCTACACATTGCAGAGAAAAGCACGGAGTATTTGAATAAGATCCCAAGGCACTGTAACAGCGGAACCTTTGAAAGCAATGTAAAACACCACCTCAGAGCAAAGTAACAAATTCCTTTAAAGAGATGCTGGCTTCGCCAGGAAACATGACAAAACATGCTTGAAAAATGAAAATCCTGGCTACTTTAGTTGGCCAAATCACTTCTGAATTCAACCACTGCAAATTTGAAATCACTATTTCTCCTACTCAAAGTTGTAGAAGCAAATCAGGAAATCAAAAATAAATTTGAAGGAAGAAACCAATGCCTTTACAACATTATCATATGAGGTACAAGTGTCGACTATCAAGTAGAGTACACAGCCTCTTACATCACTAAATTCTGAGTAATCAAAAAGTCAAAAATTAAGCAATTTAATCCTCCAAAAGCACAGATACAATAGAACAGATAATAAACAGATAGAAGATAGAAAGGATTTGGCCTACTCCTATATCGCACAGGTTCAGATACAATAGGACAGATTTAACTTATGAGATTGTTTCGTAAGATGAGGATAGTCTTACCATCTCCAGTGCTCCTCTAACAACACCACTTAGAATATTGCAATAGTGAAGACCTTGGCATGTGTCAGGAAGCTCTACAAAATCTACCAAAGGATTGTCATCTAACACAAGGCTGCAGGTTGTTCCATCTGCATCCCAGTTGGTAACAGTGGCAGTCACCCCCCAAAACATTTTGAAACCAACCAGGTCACATCCAACAAGCAACTGGTAAAGCTTTCGTGGACATTGACAGAAGGAAGGTCATAACCAGAGACAGAGAGACAGATTTAACTCCAGAACGAAAAAATACTATGATTCATGCTAGATCCTTTTGGATCCAGTCAAGACATGCTGGTGTTGTTGACGACTATGAGAAAGCCCAGCACAACATCATGCAAAAAAGATACTCAGTCATATATATTTGGTTGGACACGATTACTAAATATGATCAGTAATTCTATCAGCGAGGTACTTATCCCAAAATTTAAACCAAACACTCAATCGCCTCTTCCCGAGAAGCAAATTATGATCAGACTAATTTTTTCTATGTTTCAAATCAGAGCCAGCCAACATTCTGCGCATTATTCCAGACTGGTGAAATAGCCAAGTAAACAATTGTCACAGTAGGGGGCAAGAAAAAGAGAAGTACTACACAGTTTGTAGTTACAAGCTATATAGCATAAACACTATCACTTACTCTCT